>JASGXE010009947.1:0-41266 GCA_030068105.1 Sinentomon sp. SZTP_YWyxl
AAAAAAGAACTTTTGGTTGTGAACAACCGTTCTGGAGAGTAGGAACCCAAACCAGGGCTTAAAGTGGAAATAAAAAGGGGCGGGCACCCGAAAAAATAAAAAGGGACAAGCCTCCAAAAAAGGGCACAAAATATCGGTGAAAAGGGACATGAGCTTCCCAAAAAGGGCAACTTTGCAACGACCCATTGGCTTCATTTATGCTTTGATTTCCACCCTCTAATTTTTACAAAAAATTGGTTGAAGTGGACGCTTTCCAGATTTCATTGTTTTTCTTTGTTCATTTGGTATTTTCTCTTGCATCTTGAGGATCGGCGTTCTATTTTCCAAAACGTTCGGTGTGAACTCCATATTCTCCCCCTTTCCCCCTCAATTCGAGCACTGGTCCTTTTTTTTTTTTTTTTTTCTGCGTTTTACTAACAAAAAATCAAAAACTTGGACAAAGATTCAAGAATTTCATGAAACATTTCAACTTGCAGTTATCCTCGGTCCTCTCGAATTGAACCAAAACACCAACAAACAAATCGAAATTAAAAAGTCATGGATTCGTGTGCCAATTCATCACCGAAACCCGAAACGAAAACATTTCAACTTGGGCCGCCGAGAATATTTCGGCAAATGCCTTTTGGCTTGCATTATCAATGTTCTTTATTGTCAAAACATCGGGCGGCCACATGGTCACTGCGGCCTTGCGTCAGCTTGTGGCGACCAAACATCCGGCGGCCTAATGTTAGCTTGTATCGACCAAATGTCACGCGGCCATCTATCCATGGCAGTCAGATGTTAACAGCAGCCAGATGCCTGTGGCGACCAGATGCCAGGTGTCTGTGATGGCCATTTGTCTGTCGGCCAGATGGCCGCGGCGGTTGTTTTCACGGCTGCCAGTGGTCCGTCGGCCAAATGCCCACGGCGGCCGGTAGGGCTGCGCGGAAGTGACTAAAACGCTGAACCTGCTTGTCGTGCTTGTCCTGCTGGTAATGGCCAGGTCAGGGTCAGGTTAGGGTTAGGTGAGGTTAGTTTAGGTTAGGATAACAATCTAGGAATAAGCAAACCTATTTAACCATTACCAGCAAGCAGGACAAGCAGGTTTCCCTTTCCAGCAGGACAAGCAAGACAAGCAGGTTCAGCATTTTAGTCACACCCGGGCTGCGCGATTCGATTCGAGATTCGCTTCGATCCGAAGGAAAAACGAGATTCGAAGATGATTCGAGATTCGAATTTTTGGTATTCAATTCGAGAGAATTCGATTAGAGAATTTTGTTGGATTCGAAAAAAAAATTAAAAAACTTCTGCCTGCTGCACCAAAATGCAAATGGTAGCCAACATACATTCTGTGATCAAAAATTGGGAATTGCAATTACTTCGAAGAAAGCCAGTTGCAGTTGTCATTGGACTGTGCGACTCGTGATTCGATTCGAAAATCTCGAATCTTGGACTATTCGATTCGAAATAATTCGATTCGAAACTGGTCAATAGATTCGGATTCGATTCGAGATTCGAACAACATGGATTCGATTCGAGGGATTCGATTAGAATGCCGATTCGCACAGCCCTGGCGGCCGGGTGTCCGCCGTCCAGATTATCGGCGGCCAAGTGTCCGTAAACCGAACAGAAGACACCGCTGGTACGATGATTCAGCGATGAAGATCGAAAACAGACTGAGGGTACGACCCTGGCCGTGGGAGTTCAAGTCAGGAAAAAAATTTGCTCCTGGGAACAATTTCAAATTCTTCAATTGCTGCCTCCGCCTGGTGTGTTCAAAAGCGGCGGGGCAGGCAGGTCCAAAAATTTCCTGCTCCATCTTATGACCCACGGAAGATATTAAGAGACCGACCACAGTGCAAAAGGCTCAAACAAACGAAAACCAAATACCTGCCAACCAATTGAAAAGGGGAGGCAGGCAGGCATCCGGACCTTTGACTCTCGAATGTAGGTACCTGTAGTTCAACTGGAACGTGTGGGCCAGATGCATGGGAATGGCTGGGCAGGGAAAAAATCAACACTTGGCTGGGAAAAGGTTGTCCCCGGTCGGTTCTCCCTTGCAGCAACAGCACGTTTAAACCGTTCATTGACATTGGTATTTGATCTCGGTTGATTGAGTTGTTGAGTTGTTGATTGATTGAGTTGTTGATTGATTTATAGCTTTAATTAAGGCACGCAAACTTAACTCATTGTTTATTCTTCTTTTATCCCATAACTGGCCTTGCAATGACTCTGCTCATTGCTGTCCATTTCAAACTAGGTTTCATCAAATTTTTGGTGCTGTGTTTTTATTTTGATCGCTGCGAACATCAATTTTGTGACTTTTCATCAATCTGTCTACCTACCTGCTCATCCTGCTCTATGAAATGGATGTGATGTGTGATGACACCGGGATGGACCAATGATCACTGGGTTGTTGCAAGGTTGGTTAGCCATTATCATAATTAAATAATTACGGTATTCCATTGTAATTGCTATGTTATTGTGCCACTTGATTTGAAATAATTAAATTAGAATTAAAAAAAATTAAATTAGTTGTTTGGAATAGGTCTTTGATCTCGGTACATTGAGTTGTTTGGAATATCCGTGCGGCGAAGGGAGGGTGCATCTGAGATCTGAGCCATGGGCAGCCTAGTTGGCTGCCAGCAGAATTCGATTGTTCGATTTTTGAATTTGAGAGCAGAGAACGGACATGTCAGGTGTGCGGTATGCAGTTCTTTTGCGGCCTGCAGCAGGTCTTTCCTGCAATCACAAAATGGCATTCCATGAAAAGTCATGAATCATGGCTCATGCAATGATTTGCAGCAATTTGATTTTGAAGCACAATTTCACAAAAATTTGAGAGAGCCCATGCCGCCAGAAGAGAAAAAGGTCAATTGCTGACGTCTGATTTTTGAGATGGGGGCACGCAGGGCACTGCAACAGAAACCGGAGGGCACGCCCGACGTGAAAAAGGGTGGGCACTGCGTGCCCCTGCCCAAAAGGACGGCGGGCACTGCGTGCCCCCCCACTTTAAGCCCTGACCCAAACAAGAACAAATGTACCGACTTGATAAGGAAGCCCTGAATTAAAGGAAAGCTTATGAACAGTAGGGGTATGATCAGTGCTTAAAGTGGAAAATAAAAAGGGCCGGAGCTCCCTTTTCAAAAAAGGGACGAAGAATTCGAAAAAGGGACCAACATTTTCAGGGTGCCATTTCAGGTTTTGGCATGGTGAGGGCACTTTTCAGGGAAGCAAGAGACTGCAATTTAGTTTTGCTGTTGTGTAATTCTTGAACTGAAGCAAAACGCAAAGAATGTCTACTTGTGCCTTCATATACCTTGGTGTTGACTTGTTGAGACTGGGGCCAATCCATATCGGAATAACCCATAAAACATGCCTACTTCGGTTACTTGCGACACTTTCAGGAAACCGTATCGCAGCAATAGTGGATCCAGGGTCTGGGACGGAGCGCCATTGGGGCTTAGGTATCGATGAAATATTTTTTTGGAAAAATAAATTTCATTGCACGCAAATTGTGACCTCTCCATAATCAGCTCAAGTTCCGACTTGACCCACCTTTGTGATGTATTGGGAATAACAAATGAATGTGGTGTCTGGAATAACAAATGAATGTGCTGTCCAGAATAACAAATGAATGTGGTACGTACTTTCTTTTTCACACGTGTGTTGTTTCCCACCTGCAATTGTTTCCTTTCTGCACATTTTGAGACTGCACTACTAGTGTTTGGAACTAGAGAACTATGCCGGCAACGATTGTGATCAGAAATTGTATTTAAATAACTGTACGGTGAATATGGTACGAATTCTCAAAAACAACTTTGGTAACTTTAGATTAGCTCTCTGCCATTATTAACCTGTGTCAACAAAATAAAATGTCCTGAATATTCTTGAAAAAAAAAGCAACTGGGTACCGACCTTGGGGGTTGGGTGGAGCCCCAGCGGGGTTCAAGCAGAGAGCTGATGACATTGTTATTTACTGATGACATTGTTATTTATTTGCTGATGACATTGTTATTTACCACATTGTAGAGTCATCTGTCGATTCCAAATTTCTTCAGGACGACCTCAACTCCATCCAAAATTGGTGTATGGAAAATTCCATGGAAATAAACGTTGCCAAGACCTCTGTAATGTCATTTGCCTCATCCTTACCTGTTTGTTATGATTATGTGGTTGGTACAACTTCTTTGCCGAGACCACATTCCGTCAAATATCTTGGTCTGCTTTTCAATCCAAAGTAGGGCACCGAAAATGCAGGGGGTCTGGGGGGCGGCAGCCCCCCAGCATGGGGGGTCTGGGGGGCTGTGCCCCCCAGCGGGGGTCCAGGGGGCAGCGCCCCCGGCAGGGGGTTTGGGGGACAGCGTCCCCCAAAAGCTGAAGCTTTTTTGAAAAATTAGGGGTCCTCAGATGCCATTTTACGACATTTCAGGTCCTTTTTTCTTTATCCTGGAGGGTTTGCAGTCGCAATAGATGGAGCAAGGAAATAACTGTCAGACACGACTTTCTGGATGAGTTTTTTTTTCATTTTACCATTTTCTGTAAATCAAAACAGAAAGTACAAAAGAAACAGAATGTAGCTATTGAAGTCCTGGGGTGTGCAGGGCACACACCAGGACTACGGCCAAGGGTCCCCTCGGAAAAAGGCTAGGGGGTAACATCGGCCGAAGGTCGAGGTTACCCCCCCCTAGCCTTTTTCCAGCAGGGGAATCAAAACAGGAATTACAAAAGAAACAGAATGTTGCTATTGAAGTCCTTCCTGGTGTGTGCAGGACACACGAGGACTTTGGCCAAAGGTACCCTTGGAAAATGAAAAGGTACCCTTTTTTTGAATGTTTTTGAGCATTTTGCCAAGTTCGTGGAATTCCCCTCACTTTTCTTTTTCTCCTATCTCCTGTGGTTTGGTAGGGTGGGTGGCTTGTCCTGGCATTTTGTTATTTCCCCCCTCCTCCAAAATTGTCAGTTTTTCATCCTGAATGATCAAGTTCTCCAAGTTTATTTTGCTCACATGTTACCCAGGTAGTAGGTAGCCTACCATGTCGGAACCAGGCTGTGCAAGAAGAAATCCTGCTCGAAGGCCCCCCCAATGCTTGCAGGACAATGAAATTTATTGATTCAAGTTCTCCCAACTACCTACCTTGGTAGGTAGGTATTTGCTGAAATTTTAACTTGCATGTCACTTGATGACCTGTATAAGGTTCTAATAAACTATATTTTCTCTTTCCTACCATCCTAGGTGGGGTGCTTTGCACCCCTTTCAAATTTTAATTTTTGATTTATTTGTTGGAATCTAATTCTTACCTGTGCTTTTCTTCACTCAATCATCAATGGCACGATTTGTACCACTGGTTGCTTCGTTCCGCCATTTCTGCAAATGCATCTTCATGTCGCTCTACAATTATTACTTTGGACGAATAACTCCACATTTTCTTGAGGTAAGAATTATATTCTGACTCAATTTTGTGCTCTCTCTCTATTTTCTCTCTCTCTTTCTCCCTCTCTCTCTCTCTACTACTCTCTATCTCTCTCTCCTTCACTCTCTTCCGATTGCTTGCGTACTTGTCCGAATGGTTTTTCCCTGAGCCTCATTGTCTTCCCAAAATGAAATAAACCAAAAATTGTCTGGTTTCGTTCATGGCTACGAGTATGATTTTTGGGGACTTGGTTATTACCTATTATGTTTGTTGCAAAATGAGTTGTGCATTTTTTTTTCCTCTTTTTG
The DNA here is from genome assembly GCA_030068105.1 of Sinentomon sp. SZTP_YWyxl. Taxonomy (NCBI): domain Eukaryota; kingdom Metazoa; phylum Arthropoda; class Protura; order Sinentomata; family Sinentomidae; genus Sinentomon; species Sinentomon sp. SZTP_YWyxl. Next base: position 5,702 of record JASGXE010009947.1, read on the forward strand.
AAAAAAAAAAAAAAAAAAAAAAGGATAGGGGGTAACCTGAGCCAAAGGCCGAGGTTACCCCCCCCCCCTGGCCTTTTTCCGGCAGGGGAATCAAAAAGGAAGTAGGTACAAAAGAAACAGAATGTTGCTATTGAAGTCCTTCCTGGTGTGTTCAGGGCACACACCAGGAAGGGCACACACCAGGAAGGACACCAGGAAGGAGCTGTTATTCCGCAAAGTTTCGTGTTCTATTTGCACAAGATTAACTTTTATCAATTTTTTCCCTTTTTTGTGCTCGCATGTGCACTCATTGTCTAGGGATACCACTTCAACCATCTGTGTTCTATGGTGTTTGCCTTTCTTATCGAGCATCTTGGTGCTCCACGGTGATTTATGCATTGGATTTTGCTTGGCATCTACATTTTGGCATCAACATCGGTCATTATCCTGCTTGCAATCAATGAATCTCAAATACGAGGTAAGGTTCTGAAATTTATCAAACTACCAATTGGCTTCGAATGTGTCCTTAAATGGTGAGTGTACATGCGTCACAAAGAATATTTGGCACAAAAATGCATTCCTTGTTTTAAATTTGAGTTAAATAAAAAAAAAAAAAAAAAAAAGACTTTGACAGCAACATTCTAGGGTGGGGGGTAGGGGGGGTAACCTCGGCCAAAGGCAGAGGTTTCCCCCCTAGCCTTTTTCCGGCAGGGGAATCAAAACAGAAAGTACAAAGAAACAATGTTGCTCCTATTGAAGTCCTGGTGTGTGCCCTGCACACACACCAGGACTCTTTTCCCACCTTTTTCCGACGGTACCCTTGGCCTTCGGCCAAGGGTACCGTCGGAAAAAGGCTGGGGGGGGGGGTAACCTCGGCCGAAGGCCAGGGGGGGTAACCCCCCCTACCCCCCCCTATGCTCAACCCTGGTGCCACCAATCAACTCAAATTCCTAATTAGACATTACTCATATGCATCGATCAAGGTTAAGTCAATCCTGTCTGTACTTTTCAACTGTTCGATCAATTCTAGAATACTCCACATCAACCTGGGAGCCCCATCTCCAGTGCCATATTATTGCACTGGAGGCGGTTCATTGCAGAGCTGTTAGGTTCGTTACAGGAAATTTCAGCTTTCGTTTTCGCGTCACTACCCTCCGGGAGGAACTTGGCTGGGAGACTCTGAGCATGAGAAGACAGCTCCATGGCATCTCAATATTTAAAAAATGCATTCTTGGTGATGGTGGCTGGAGTGAACTTACTTCAGCCCTATCTCAAAACACAGGTGCAGAAGTGCTCTTGAACAGTTACTATAGGTTTTAACTGTGCTTCTCATATGAAAAGTTTGGTTTGCCTAAGCCCTGAGGGTTTCTGCCAAGGACAGAATAGACTGATTGAAACAGACTGGGGATTGAAACAGATTGGGGTTTTCCAGCTGAAAAAAAAAATATTTCGCTGTGGACAAATTAAAGGGAGCTAGGTGTAAGGAACTTTAATTTCCACTCCTGTGATTATCCATTTAAAATCCATTGTTGTTCAACAATATTTTTCATTTCTCTGTTTTCACATTGCTCCCTGTAGTTTGACCTAGGCGATTTGTGGTGAGTCTAAAAATGTAGTCGTTCGGTGCATAGGTATTTCCCATTCAGGTTGTTCCCATTAATAGGTAGCCGAGGGGGGTAGGCTAGTTCTAGCTCCGCTAATCCCCACTCCCCTACCCCGGCTAAGTCCTTCTTGGGATGAAAAGCATATTTCATAATCTCTTGTTTCCTTTATTCCCGGCTCTGATGTTTCATACATCACTTGCCATTCTCTTCTAGGTGACTATACTGTGTGATTTGTTGTACTTAATTAAAAATTCGGAGATGTGCTATTGATACAATTTCATTGGAATACTCTTGATCTCTTCTCGTTGGGATTGATACAATTTCATTGGAATACTCTTGATCTCTTCTCGTTGGGATTGGCTGGTGCTGTATGATACGTCTGGGCTGTGAGTTTGTTTTGCTCATTTATTTTCTTATTCTTCTGTTGTTTGCTGTTGTTCAATTGGGTGAACGAATAAAAAACAGAAACAGGTTGAACTAGGTCAGGCGACAAAGTTACATTTATTCCTCCCCTACTGCACAAAAATGTTGATAGGTTCTCCTTCATTAATCAATATATTTTCATTTGGAACAGGCTTGGCATCACATCTGAAATGCTAAAGCTGTCAGAGGAAAAATTCTTGTCCCTTATAAAGTATAGGCTCACTTCGCTTGCAGCACATGATGATGCATGAGCTTCTTGCCCCTTGGTGACAGCATCACGCTTCTGTCCCCACAAATTGCTCCCCACGTTTTCGTTCACTCCAAAACTTTCAGCAGCGGTGCTGATAGAATTGGGCTGGAAGGGTCTACTTACCGCTTCGGCGCGAGAACTTCCAGCCCGCTTCTTGAAGCACCACCTGTTGTTTCTCTTGCTTTGGAGTCCAGTCCTGAGCTTTCTCATTATTCGGCTCATGCATTTCTCGGCTGTGAACGGAGCGATTTTCTAGGTAGGAATTTTTTTCACACATGTAGGACAGGAAGTTCTCCTAAACTTGCCTCGCTTGAAAGGTGTGCAGTAGGTAGGTACTGTTCAGCAGTCAGCACCTTTATTTATTGTTGCCTTCTTTCTTTTCTTCTTCTTTTTTCGCTATGGAGGAAATTATTTGCACCAAATTATGAAAATATTTGTGTGCGTGCTAGGTGTGCTGCTTTACTTATTCCATTTCCATTTCAATTGGAACTTACTTGTTTATACGACTGAGATCTGACTTCGTTGTATTCGACGGCGAAATTTCTGAGACAAGTTTCGATGACGCTTGAAAAATGACCTGGTATGTTTACACGCTATCAATTTTTTTTATTTATTTATTTACCTAATTATTTATTTATTTATTTTTTTGGCTTGTGAATGCTGCCATTGCAACCGCAAACTTTGTATCCACGTCGATACTCTGCTTGCATACATATTTTTTCAAACTTCACTTTCTTGCACATTGCAATCCCACTTTGGGTTTGGAAATGACGTTTCGCCCAATAATTGGGTCTCATTCGTGTCGGCGATGAGGGGTCGCATCACTTTTTGCTGCTGGCATTGTGAGCCCGCAGTAAAAAAAAAAAGCCTGGGGACGGGCAAGGGAATCGCTGGAGACAATTCTCGTCAAGGTGCAGTCACCCCCAGTCACCCAAAATGACACCCCTCTCAACGTTCTCCAACATCAAGATGCTGGGATTTCACAAAAAGCAAATAGGTAGGCCTGTGACTCAAACACCAAAAACATAACATGTGTGCAAAAAGAAAAAGCTATTGGTGGAAAATAAGTTGCCCTGACCAAGAAAACATTGAACTAACCAGATATATATTCTGCTTTTTGTTGTTCTGCCTCTGTTTTGTTTTTGGAACCAATGTTTTTTGTTTGGTGGGCTGTTAAAATAGTGGCATATAGGGCCTACCAAATAGGCCTCTAGAAGAACAGATTGCAGATGCACAAATCCTGCTGTTGCAGGATTTGGTTATATACCTACAGGATTTGCAGGTAAACTTGCTGACATTTACAGTTTGTCATTCATTTTTTTCTCAGTTTTGCCTTCCATTTTTGTTCCCAATCACGTATTTTGACAACAAAATGTCTGCAAACACATGTGGTCACATTGTAAAGTTTACTTTGTTAGTTTTGAACCGCAAGCACCTCTTCCAGCTGGGGACATCGGGCATGGCCCCGGCCATGGTCAACCGAATTGTGATGGTCCTGCCAGTACCTACCTAGTTGACGCTCTCAACACACATTGAAACTTGTCAAACAGACAGTGCTCGGCCGATCTGCTCTCGGGTCATTAGCCATAACAAGAACAAGGGCCCTGAACCCCGGTTCCAATTCCGAATCAATCAAAAACACTTGAACCAACTAAAAACAGTTGTCTTTGGCCATTGCTTTGCCCTTTCGGCAAAGCAATGGCCAATGTGACCTTTGAGCATGTGGATGGCAGACCTAAAGTTCACAAGCCATCAACGCGAGCAGGAAGTTGCATGCAAGGTGAGACCCTTTCGTCTTCACTTTTTGAATGAAACAGAAACGCAAATGCAACACGAATAAAGAACCAGCAAAATAAATTACATCACCTTGACAGGATATGCACACGCAAAAAACCAACAGCACCCGCATTGCAGGCCTGCACAAATAGGAATGTGGGAGACACCAAATAACGAAAAAACCTGAAGAAGTCGGTCTCAAAGGAAAGGATGAACCATATACTGACTGGACAAATGGAATGTCTGGCCTGGAAAACATTAGGCAATTTCCATCGAATGCGATGGGTCAGCAACTTAGCAGAAAAACGTGTGACCTGGGCGATGTGAACCAACCGTGAGGGAATGTGAGACCAATCAAAATCAGAAGTGGAGCAAAAACCATGATGTGGCAGCTCTTTGATCACGCATGCAGTTCTTTTTTTTTTCTGCTTTTTTTTTCCTCTCAATTATGATTTTTTTAAATAATTTTTTTATTTCAGTCTCAAAAACAAAGAAATTGATACAAAGAAACTGTGATTCAGGTTTTAGACATTGGATTGCTCTCAAAAATCATTTAAAAGAAACAGTAACAGGTTTTTGTATAACAACGACCATTCAAATACACAACAAATTGGGCCTAGTAAAAACAGAAGTCAAACCAACCTTGCAATGTTCCAAACAATTGATCATTATCACACATCCATGAAATTATATTATAGAGGGCCATCTCAAATATTCAGTTGGGTGTTCCATCATGATGGCCACAGAATCCAAATTGAAGTGATTCATGAGAGACAAGTTATAAAAACAATATTTCATTGTGAAAAGTCACCTAGGGAGGAATAATGTGAAAAGCAATGCTTGGGACATTGCAAGGGGTTTTTGGAAAGAAAAACAAGAGAGAAACTGAGTTAGGTAAACCTGTTAGCAAATTACAACGTTGGCATACAAATAATCCATTGTAGAAAACACTCTGTATTCCTCAAACCCACTCAAACTCAGCATCATCCTACAAGGGTGTGAGGCTGAGCTTGAGATTAAGCCAAAGGGTACGTTGAGATAGTTGTTAAAGGCAAGTGTCAATTATGACTTTGGGTCGCTGCCTTCACAGAAGATTGGAATTTTTGATGTCGCTCCAGTCTAAAACCCACATCCTAGATTCACTTTTAACTAAAAATCATGATTTGAGGTGCTATCCCTGGTCTAGCAGCTTTCGCCAGAATTTGACCAGGGAAGGTGAAACAAATGCGTACCTAACAAGACCACGTGATGTACCTACTGTGCCTGTGACTGTGCACATTATTTAAGCATTTGGGAAGTGAAGTGTGATGGTCTAGTTTAGCTGAAAAGAATGGTTCTTGCCTCATGAGCAGTGAGGTTCTGGAAGTGTTTCTTCACTGCACTTTTAAACAAGACTAAACTTGGCAATAGCCGCAGTCTTGGTGGCAATGAATTCCAGACTCTCGTGGACCTAACATCGAAAGAATTTCTACCATAACGACTGCTAAAAGGGACTGCCTCAGCATCCATGTTTGAGATCCCTCTTGTATGTGAACCTGAATGGGTTATTCTGGTCACATCGCAATGCTGAAGGGACCTAAGTTGGTGGATCAAGGAGTACATAATTATGCATAATGAGAAGCAAATCTGGTTATACAATAACAATGGCAAAATGTTTAGCTCTTTGAATAGTGGTTCTGAATGGGCAAAGCGATCATGGCCTAAGATTATCCGAACAAAAGTTTTTTGTTTTATAAAGACTTTTTTAGCAATCCAGGATTTGCCATACACCAGGCCTCCATACCATAGGTCAGCCGTGAGTGAATCATGGCATAGTAAAGCATCCTAAGGTAAGGTAGGCTACTGGCAATAGAGGCTTAATACGGGCAAAAACAAACACCCATGAGCCAAGTGTACCGAGTAGTCTGTGCACGTGTATTTGCCACTCCAGTTTATTGTCAAACTTAACGCCCAGAAAATCGTACGAATTTGTGCACTCAAGCACTATATCTCCAACATCAATCTGGTGGCCGTCTGGTATGCGGCCTGGAAGTTTATTATAAATTGCAAAGTTAGTCTTAGAGTAATTCACAACTAGCTTATTCTGGAGAAACCAATTTCGAAGCTTTAACAAATCAGTGGAAGTATTTTGGTCCAAATCGTCCAAATCCCTCGCTCTGTTCAAGAGCACAATGTCATCAGCAAATGCATAGACGTTTCCATTCAATTGGATCTTAAAAATATAATTTATGTGGATCAAGAACAGTAGCGGTCCGAGTACGGAGCCTTGTGGTACCCCCCTCCTGATTGTGCCAAGGCTGGATCTAGTAGACCCAACTTGAACAAACTGGCACCGACCTTTTAATAGGAGGTGAGGATGGAGTAGCATTTGCCCCTTATCCCCATCGCAACCATTTTTGAGCACAAAATTTCATGATTGACCATGTCAAAGGCTTTAGAGAGATCAAGGGATACTACACTAGCTGTGTCTTTACTGTCGAGAGCCTTGGATAAAAATGACGACTTCTGAAGGAGCAGAAATCCTGTACCCATGTCCCCTTCCGGAAACCATATTGATTGTCACTCAAAATTGAGTTTCTCTCTAAAAAATTCGTAATGCGAAAGTGTAGTGCCTTCTCTATCACTTTACTAAGGGTGGGTATTATGGCAATGGGGCGGTAATTTGCAAGATCATCTCGCCGTCCTTTCTTATAGATCGGAATGACTTTTGACATTTTCAGTTCCTGTGGGAATGAGCCAGGTTGAATGTTACGACCAAACATTTTTAAAATAATTGAAGAAAGACCATCATCAAAACAGGAGGTGTTATTTTTCAAAGATTGAACAATATGATTTATCTCAGAAACATCAACAGGAGTTAAGTATATTGTGTTATCAATAATATCCACAATGGGTGGGATATTAATTAGGTCATGATCAGTATGAAGCACAGGAGCAAGATTTAGAAAGTGGTTATTAAAAAGGTTTACAATCTCATTTAAATCATTGGTGCAGACATCCATGCCAGAATCACAAGTTTTCCTAATCGTGGAGGGCAGGACATGAGGCTTGGGGGCATTGTTCATAGCTCCATTGAGCAGCCTCCAAGTTTTCTTACTGTCGTGAACGACCCGAGCTAAATTTTCCTTAAAGTACAAAGCCTTTAGATTTTTGATCTTGGCATTAAGAATTTTTCTAGCAGCAAGATAATCTGAATGGAAGAGTTTCACATATGGGTATTTTTTGTAAAGAACAAAAAGCCTATCTTTGATTCTAATTTCAGCAAGTACATCGGGTGTCATCCACGGCTGTTTTATGACTCGGTAACGGTTTCTGCTAGAATATTTCCTGGTGCTAGACCTAATGACGGGTGATACCTCTGCTGTAATTGCTCCAGCAATCTCATTTGGGTTGGTGACAGATAAAGCTCTTTCAAATGAAGACTCTTTGATATTGGATTTAAGTAGCATAAAATCTAGCTTTTCACAAACGTGACACTGATCTGATGGGATGCTGCCCATGGATTCATTTTCCAGGCTAGTAGAGTTTTCTGAAATGTGTAAGAAGGTCATTTTATGGTCTGTGATGTCAACACTGATTGTGCCTGTACTTATGGGCTTCCTAAAGAGTGCCAACAATTCTTCATTAATTAGGACGTGATCGATCAGTGTGTGTGAAAAGCTATTTGGTAAAAATGGATTTAGTGCCACCCTGGTGGGGCTGGATATCACATTACAAATATTATTCTCCAACAAAGTACTCAAGTAATAATCACAAATGTATGTCGGACTTAACAAATCAATGTTCATGTCACCCATTATGAGGCAGTGTAGACCTTGTTCCCGTACATTAGACAGGATGTTCCTAAGCTCCCTACAAAACCTTCCAGCATACACAGAAGGAGACCTGTACACAGCACCTAATCTGATTTTTAAGCGATAATTTAGGCAAGAGGGTGATAGCAAAATGTCTAGCCAAAGGGAGTCACACGTATTCATTTCCAACTGCGGGAGCATTTCATATTCACATGAGTTGTTGATGTAAAGTGCCACCCCTCCATGAGCTGCAACCTTGGTTTGCAGGATTAAAGTGAAGCCAGCCAAGTTAAGATAGACTGGTATGTCCTGACTAGTCAACTGGCATTCTGAGAGCATGATGGCCATGGGCTCAATGGGAAGGCCAAAAATAAATGACTGAAAACTATCAAAGTTTTTCCTTAGGGATCTAATGTTCAGATGAAGGAACAAATAGCCACACAAGAAGTCAGCATTTGAAGACACACAGCTTAAAGTGAAATCTGAAAGTGAATTCACATTGTCGATACTGCCGGTAATGGGAACCATAATGAACTGGAAAATACCCTGTCACACCAAATTGTAATGTTTACACAATTTTTGCCAAATCAGCTTCACTGTTGATAACAATCACATTTAGACCTTCACTCTTCCGCAGCAGAATTTGGCCATTTCGAGTCCAGAGATATTTGTACTCACGTTCACGTCTGCGGATGTTCGCAAGCTTGTACAACTGCTTCAGTCTGGGAGACAAGTGATCTCGAATAAAAAATATCTTTGAGCCTGGTGTTGACGGAAGTCCATCTAGAATGGAACTAGCAGTGGTGGCTTTGCCCCTAGATTTTTCAAGCACATCAATTTTGTCTTTTCGGCGAACCATCTTCACTACATTTGTAGCTGGATAAAGCAGTTCTGGGACGGGGAGGAGTCAGGAGGGAGGCAAGAGCCCTCTGTTATTGGCAAATGGCAAGACAACCGCTACACAGTGGAGAAAGGGCACAGTGTGAAGGAAGGAAAATGTCATGACCTCTCATTCTGTAGTACCTAATTGTTGCCATAAGCATATTTGGTGTCTGTTCCCCGGGTCATCTGTGCATTGCCTGGTACCTACAGTATTGGGGTTGGTTGGGTAAGATATCTCACATAGTGCGCTGGGTAAAGGTGAGGTTCATGACCCCGGTTGTGGTGGTGGCATCGCCAAAGAAATGGGCATGAAATCGGCAGATTAAAAATGTGACGCTCAAAAAGACTGAGGGTTATAAGCACATAAAAGGGGCGGAGCTCAGCTCCTGCATTCAAGAGATGTCGGATGAAAGGGACTGCCGGAGCTCAGCTCCTGCTACCGCAGGGACGGCCGGAGCTCGGCTCCGGTGAGCTCCGGCACACTTTAAGCCCTGGGTATGATTTTGGTACTTGCATATGCATTGTGCTGACAAGTTTCAAAATGATGTAAGTTAGGAAGGTACGTGTATTTATTTCTGTTTTTTTGTCAAATTCAATAATCGACCTGCTGCAAATCCTATTCATTCACCAAAACGAAAACTAACAAATGGAGGGAAGTCAAGACAAATGCAACATCATAAGAGAGGAATGGTCATTGTCAATCCCCAATGAACAAATTTTCTTCAATTTCCCGAAAAATATTTGTGATGATTTGAACTTTTTTAGTACCTACCTACCTTGGCAAAAGTTTTTCAGAACCTGAAGTACCTACGAGGGCCATCCCAAAAGTCTAAGTATTCCTCCTCATTTTCCAGAAATGCAAATAAAATGAAATGAACTCGCTTGGTCATGAAAGGCCCACCCATTCACTCCTCAAAGTAGTTGCTACTGTGGTCGAGACATGCCTGACAGCGGTGGGGCAGCGGCATGACAACATCACTGTCACCAGCCTTGGCCAGGGCCTTTTGGGATGCTGTCACAGCATCATTGATTCCATATTCTGACTTGAATCGGCATCCCCTCATAGGCTCTTTAATCTTGGCGAACGGAAAGAAGTCCACCGGTGACAAATTATGAGAATTGGAAGAATTCAACAAGGTGTCCCACTCCCACAGGTCTAGAAGCTGAACGATCACTTTCGTCTTGCGAAGCGGTGCATTCTCATGCACACGGATTAACTGCCGGCGCAACCGTAAATCCGATGAATCGGAGTAACCGCGCCGTGAAAATAAAAAGAACAATCCCCCAAGTGGGAGAAGTCGGGATGATTCCCTCTTCGAGGAGCCCTGGTCTCTTCTTCCTGAAAGCAGGTCGGAGTTTCTCCTGCATGACCATCTTGCAGGATTCGCCATTCACAGTGGTGCCCAATGGAACAGGTTGGTCCACCAAAATTCACTGCCAGTCGAAGAAAGTGATGCGTATAACCTTCTGCTTTCTGACTCCTTTGCATGGTTTCAAGTCCCCAATTCTTCAAGCCCCTCTCTACCACTCTCAAATTCTCCTATCCACCTTCCAACTGTGCCATATAATGATGAACATTGGCCTAAAGTCTCCTGCAAAGTTCGGTGAATTTCGGCCAGAGAATGGTTCGGCAGTGTGAAAAATTTGATCGCTTCCCAAATCACTTTTTTGACGAAATTTCAACAACTTCTGGCCACGGCTGTTGACATAACTGCACAGAATAGAGCACTCTGTCTGCAAAAGTAGTCCAAACTTCATACAAATTGGCAGCATGCATCCCAGGGATAGTACTGGATCGCATCCAAAAATCATGCACATTGCTTAACGTGTTCTCACGGTATGCTGTAATACTAAAAACTTTTGGGATGGCCTGCGTATCAATTTTTCAGAAAGTCAAAAGTTCATGAGATTGCTTGGTACCTAGGATATGCTCCCCATGTGATGTTTAAAATTCATAGATTGTGGACCGAAAGGCGAAAGAATGTTTCGCCTTTCACTTGTGGATCATCATTTGTGGATGTCAGTAGACAGTGGTCCACAAGCAGAGTGATTTTGCGCCCACGATCCCGGATCCCAGGATCCTCCACTTTTTGCACCTCTGCTTCCTGGAAGAGAAACCTAATGTAATGTTATTGATGCCATTGATTTATTTTCTGCACCAGGTGTCGGCCCACTTGACCAATGAGTAGGTGTGAGACGTGAGTGAATGAATATGCTGCACCTCTGAACACAGCATAGGTAGGTACCTATGCAGTGTATGGCTGGCTGGCTGCTGGTTGGATTCATTTTGCAGATCTGGTGTAAAACCACTCGCTAGTCCAGTCACTGCTCTTTGCAGTTTTTCACGTGTTCAGAAAAAGTTAATTTGTTCATCAGTTTTGCCAACTTTGTGGCAAATCTTGTGATGCATTCGCCAATGTGACCTATTCTCCCAAAAATAGACCTAGCCTAGGCTTATATGACTCACATAGAGGCCTATGACTCATGCCAGGGATGGGGTACCTTAGAGGGGGGGTAAAGAGGTCCACGGGGGGGGGGGGGGGGGGTTGAGCGCCGAAAATGCAGGGGGTCCAGGGGGCGGCAGACCCCCAGTATGGGGGGGCTGTGCCCTCAGCGGGGGTCCAGGGGGCAGCGCCCCCGGCAGGGGGTTTGGGGGACGCTGTCCCCCAAAAGCTGAAGCTTTTTTGATAAATTAGGGGTCCTCAGATGCCATTTTACGACATTTCATGTCCTTTTTTTCTTATCCTGGAGGGTTTGCAGTCACAATAGATGGAGCAAGGAAAAAACTGTCAGGCACGACTTTCTGGATGAGTTTTTTTTTTCATTTTACCATTATCTGCAAATGAAAACAGAAAGTACAAAAGAAACAGAATGTTGCTATTGAAGTCCTGAGCAGGGCACACACCAGGGGTCAGGACTTCGGCCAAGGGTCCCCTCGGAAAAAGGCTTGGGGGGTAACATCGGCCGAAGGTCGAGGTTACCCCCCAAGGGTACCCTCGGAAAAAGGCTGGGGGGTAACCACGGCCGAAGGCCAGGGGGGGTAACCCCCCCTACCCCCCCCCCTATGCTCAACCCTGACTCATGCACAGGCTATTTTTGATGGTGTCTCGTTTTGTGGGCACAATTTTGATTACAAAAAACTTTGGTGTCCAGAGCCATTTTATAAGGAGTAGGCACATACAAAACTCGCAAGTACTTCTAGGCTGCAACCGGACATTGTTTTTACCAGTTGCGAGAGGGACAGAACTGCACTGCAATGTGCAGACTGCAGAACCCACGTACAATACATTAAAATAGAAGGATGCTACTGGAAAGAAATCAGCAGGCATCCTTCTGTGGGTGCTATACCTACATGCAGCGGCATTCATAGGAGGTGTGATCTACCACGGAAGTGATCATAAGTCGTCCGTACACTGGGTTGTTATTCGGCGGTCATTAACGCTCCATTGTCCTTTCAATGGCAGAGGTGAACAATGAGAGCATTGAATATGTATTCTTACCTCCACCACCAAAGTCCATTACCCCTTCTCTCATTGCGATAGATTGCACCTGAAGATGAAACAACAACGTGAGGCTTGTTTTGAAGTTTACCTGCGGCCAGCAATGCAGTCAGTCAACGTAATATTTGGAGGGGGTAGAATTGCGCAAGCCGACCACCCACACCGTCGAATCGCACAAAGCAGAGGGTTTGATCTTATCTATAAAACAGGTTGATCAGTTAACGGATTGCAGAACATTGGGGATGGCTGGATTGGGAAGGATGCGGCAAATGTAGGTAGGTCGATGGGGCGCAGTCCGCCTTCAAAATGAGCACAGGATTTTTCTAATTCGCAATCACGAAGGTCAATGGGTGTTTCCAAGTGGCTGCATAAGAAGAACACCTATTCGACCTTGGGTTTCTTCATGAGATGGATTGCTGCCACGTGGTCAAAACGTGCCCATTTTGTGTTGCAAGCGCTTTTGATGATGAGGAGGCGTTCAGGATTGCATGATTTCCATTGACGCAACATCAAAAGCTTTTAAATCCAACGGCCATTTACAAAGCCGTTTTGAGACAGTCCATGAAGCTTTAAATCGGGTCTTTTGAAACCCACCATTTTTGTGGCATCCTCGACAACCACCTGCCACGTCCCCATTTGCAACGTTTAGGAATTCCGCCCGGATTGACCTGTTCCAGGTCAAGCAGCAAGCCGTCTCTGCTTTGTGCGATGCGACAGTATGGAGAGGTCGGCTTGCGCAATTCCACCCCCTCCGAATATTACGTTGACTGGCTGCAATGCTGGCCGCAGTTGTTGTTTCATCTTCAGGTGCAATCTATCGCAATGAGGGAAGGGGTTGGTGAGAATGGAAGGGGACATATTCAATGCTCTCGTGGTTCATCTCTGCCAAAGCATTGAAACGGACAATGCTTTGGCATAATGACCGCCGTATAACAACGCAGTGTACGGACGACTTATGATCACTTCTGTGGTAGATCACACCTCCTATGAATGCCCATGCAGCTTCCTTCCTATTAACTTGGAGGCTCATTGTATTTTACTCAACAAGTACATATTTGTAGATTTGCCACCTTCTTTAAGAAACCTAGATTCCTCAATCTGACTTGTTGAGATGCAGCACCTTTATTTTGTGAAACAGTTTGTGGAGATCTAAATAAATTATTGTTGGTGTGAAACTTGTTCCCAAAACACAAAAGAACTGAAGTGTCTGAAATGGCTGATCAACATTTTGCAGTAAGTTCCTTTTTCCTGCTTTGTTCTCACTGCCTCATGTCTGTGACCCTGGCAATGCTTCAAATGCTGTAGTTGGCTTATGAAAACTTGGTCTATTTTTTTAACAGGCCTTGTGGTACTATAAACTGAAACAGCCATAACCAATCATCTTTCGTTGTGAGACCTGCAAGTAAACTCTGGATTTTGGCCAAAAATTTCTGTTCACAAAAATGGATGGAGTTGTTTTTTTTTCATTTGGCTCAGGTCGGAGTTTTAAGAGCAACAGAACTGCGTTTTAGGCCTACCTATTTATTTCAACTGAATTTAAGCTGGATGACATTTATTTTTGCATTGCACATTTGCCATTGCATACCTGTGACATAATTTGTAATGTGCACTCGCCATTTGATACGCAATGAACACTTGTGCTCTCCAAGTTGTGGATGATTGTTTTTGTCGCTCATTTCTCCTCAGTTAAACCATTTCAGTCCAAAAATGTGGGCAATACATGGTGCGATTTGTTTACCCAATTGAATACAGAATGCAATAAACAAATACGATAGGTACCTATGCTCCGAAAATTGCCGTAGATGCTGCCCTCATTGACTGCCAGTGCCATCCCGTCTGTCGCTCCTGGGATGTGATTGCAAACTCATGCAGATGGTGTAGGTGTGTCGTATGAAATATGATTGCTAGGAATGATGGGGTTCTTTTGATGTCAGCAAACACCACGATGACAGCTAATTCATGGCAACTCTATTTACGAATTGATTGACCAACGCAAAGAAATCCTTCAAAGTGGAAGGTAGGTAGGCCATTTTTTCTTGCTGCCCCTTGCCAAAATTTTGGCCCAAAAACAGTAACTCCAGCTGAATTAAGAAAGCTCATCAGAATCGCATCATATTTCTGTTTCAGTGGCCATAATGGAGAGAAAGAAGATGGCAGACTGCTAGAGTTCTTCTTTTGCCAGTAGGTAATAAAATGGAACTCTTCCCTCTAAAATGTCATGAACCTTCAATGTGGATTTGACTGAACATGTATCATCTGTGGCCAAGTTGGGAGGAAAGTCAAACAGCCTCTGTGACATGTAAATTGAAGAAAGCTAAAGTTCTCTCTCTTTATAGGATCTCCACAGTTTGCATCTTCTCAACTAAAGCATCACGCTTTGGTGAAAATGTCAATAAATAAATCAGCTCCTAACAAGTCATAACTTAACTTTTAAAAATAACATAACTCAACTCCAAACAGCTAACATTTTTGGCTCTGCTCTTTTTCCCCATTTTTCAGTTTCCAGATGCTCCAGATATTGTAAGGGAGAATCTGCAGTTGCCCATCCCTGATGAAGCGAACATTCCACTTGATGAGGCTCAACAGGCTGTAAGGGTCCCTGGTGACCCTGCCATACTGAGGGCTGGTGCTGGCGACAGGTTAATATGAATTTTGAATATTCTGCAGTGCTTAAATTACAAATCAAATGTGGCTGGTATACACTTTTTCCAAAGGGGGCACATGTGGCGAAAAAAGGTAATCCCGAAACAGAAAAGGATTTTTTAAAATTCCATTTCTTTAGAAAGGGCATCTTTTTGGCAGCTCTCACATCGTGAATGTTCAATACTAGCTGCACTCGTTGCGAAAATTCAGGAGAGACGGCTGCCAAATTGGAAAATAATTTTCATCAAATCATCAAAATTAAAATTTTTAAATCCTGTTTTGCAAAGCGTGTAGGTAGTTCAATTTTCCCAGATAGTTTGTTGTGGTAAACCACAAGACCTGCCAGTCATGAAAAATAATTATCGAATATTATAGGACATAACAATAAGCCAATACTTGCTGGCAGCATTGTGCAGGGTGTTCTGACAAATAGAAATATTCCAGCCACAGCCAATGACCAGCATGCTTTGGATCCAGGAATGTCACATTTAGGATTTTGAAAAGGATTTATCTCTTTGCACAAAGTGGTTCTTGACCATGTACCTAGGCACCAAGATTGCAACGTGATTTAAAAAGTGTGGAAATGAAATACCTATATCAAGGAAAGTGCTTCCCACGTAGTCTTCCTAAAAAGCCGTTAGGTAGTCCGTAGTCCCAAGCTGTAGCATGGTGCATTGTTAGTCCCAAGGTGCTGCGTGGTGCCGCGGTCGATATGCACACGTGTGCAAAATGCTGCCTTTGTCATCCATTCTGAGGCAGGCAACCAACTCTGAACTCCGACCAGTTCGACCGGCTGCAGCGGTACCTAATGCAGGCGTGTTCAAGACAAACACTAAAAGTCAAGAACTGGCCCATTATATTTGTTATCTTGCTTTTTTCTTAGAGGTCTTCAAATAAAAGCACACAAAGGACAAAAATAAAAGCCCATCGACATCGGCCTGTTGATGAAAGCAGAATGGATGAAAAGAACAAAAACGAAACTTTCGCTTGCTCCACAGAACTTGTCCTGGCAATTTTACTGTTTTGGTGGTGAAAATCCGTGAAATCTTACTCCCCCATGAATACCCCAAAATGGGCCCATTTGTGAGGACTTTGGGGGGCAGTACATGGAAATGGGGGCTCGCAGCAAATTTTTACTGATTAATTTAGATTTGGTTTGTCATCAGGAACATCTCCACAAATTTTGGCAAAATGTTTTTGGGACACTGAATATTTCTTACAACCCCAATTGTCTCAGTTGCAAAAGTGTGCATGTTCAGAAAATGACAACTTTTTAATCTTCCCGGACTTCCCATATAGGCCCATTTGAAAAAAGATACAAACCGAAATATGGACAGAATGCCAAGAAGTGCAGCGGTACGATGCACCAGAAAGCAAACAATGCACCTGGGCCTATTTCAATGCACCAGAAAGCAAACAATTTGCAGCATGCACATTTTTCCTGTCACAGACCTAAATTGCCCTCATTCCATTTTTTGCTGAAATCTTTTGGGTTTCCTTGTTTCCCTCTCAATTATTGTGTGTGAGGTTCTACTGTGTTGAATTTTCTCTTCTCTCTATGCATTCCTTTGTAGAAAGTACAATTCATTGCTCCACTTAGAAGTTCGGAATAAGAAGGTCATATGTCCGCAGAGTTCAACAAGCCATAACACAAACCCATAAGCCACAATTCAGCACAGTTTTGGAGGTATCTAGATGCGATCACCTGAGCGGAGAGAGGCATGTATTAAAAAAAAAAACCAAAAATATTTAATAATAAAATCTGCCCATCAACTAAATGATGGTCCAATTGCCTGCTTCTTGCAGAAAATCCAAAAGTGCTGCTCCTCAACATTCCTGCAACAATTTAGATTGAAAAAGATGTTTATTGTTTTGTCAAAATGGAATCTTTCTCAAATTTGGATGCATTTGAAGAGCCAATAATTGGTTTTGGTACCTTTGTCTAGTTCTTCTTTATGAATTCCCTTTCTGTAATTCATATAGCATTTTTTGTTGTACCTAGTCTCTTTGTCAGTCAGACCCAACTGATAAACGAGGAGACTCCAGTTAATTCCTCGAACGAGCGTGACAACCGAAGACGATCAAAATGCCAGTTCTCAAGAGTGGCAGGCAAACCATTACATGAGTTCAAGTCTCGTCGAAGCTTGTTGCCGGCATTTACGTCAGTAGGCATCGAAGGTAAATTGACGACTGTGCAGGTTTCCTTCAGATTCAGAACAGTAGTTCATTTCAATGGTTGCTCTGTGAAGTATCAGCATAAGTGCTGGTTATCTCATTAGGTACTTTAGAAAGCCTGGAAATATCAGGGTATTTTTGGGTGGTCCCTGAAACCCGGACAGCCGGACAGGACCACCGGACCGACCCGGACGGGTTAGGTTAGGTTAGATTAGGTTGGGATAGTCTATCCTAACCTAATCTGACCTAACCTAACCTGTCCGGGTCGGTCCGGCGGTCCTTTCTGCCTGTCCGGCTGTCCGGTTTTCAGGGACCACCGTATTTTTGGAATCCTCCCGAAAACACGGGGGACTTAATAAAATGCCAAAAACAAAAGTTCTTGCATTTCTTGGAGTGTCTATCCCACAGATCCCATTCCAGGGGCTCTGTACTTTGAAGCACACTTAAGCGCCTTCTCAAGCCAATCCCCTTTTTGTAGTTCTAGGCACCGTATCAGTCCACTCTGAAAAAGCGTGAAAATCTCCGAAAATTTGTGCTTGGGTAATTTTGTTGGAAAAGGTATGGTGGAGAGTATTCATAAAAAAAACTTGTTAGGATAATTATTACGAAATCTGATTATTTGGCACACACTCTTCCCCTTTTTCGTCAGTTGAATATTCTTTCGGTCTATGATCTCATGAAAAGTAGGATAGTCGTGTTTATGCACAACATAATTAGGAATCAGCAGTTTAATCTCGTGTTTAGTCATGATTCTATTTTGTGCAGCGGTTCAACCAGAGCATCAGTGAATCAATGTTTTGTGCTTCAGATTGTTAGATCCATCTATGGACTAAGAAATCTAGAATATGTTGGTTAAAACTATGGAATGCTCTGCCAGTTGCAGCCAAAATGGCAATGTCAAGTAAGGCACTCTTGGCTGAACTGTGAAAGTAGCCTTTTTCTGATTGGTGTCATGTTAGGAACTTCACAATAAAATTTGTTTGTGTGAGAGTTCGAAAAAGCACCGCATTTGACATAACGATCTTGCATTTTTGTTGTTTCCGTATCTTGCGCTAAATTTGTTTTTACAACAATAAGGGAATCCTCATCGGACTTGTCCCGGATTCCCTTCGAGTTTCTCTGTATTTATTGTTTGCATTACTTGAATAAAGCAGCTTTCTTCTTCCTACCGACTCGTATCCCTGGAAACACAAATTCGTGCTCCTTTTTTGGAAATTTTGTGAACATGGAATTTCCCAGGAATTTTGGGAATATTCTCACCTTGGAAATTTTGTCTTCCCGAAAATTTTGTGAATATTAACCGAATTTCCCAGTAAAATTGGGAATATTCCTGGGAGTAAACTAAGTTGTAAGAAATTGTCACGGCCGATTCATGAATTATGAATCAGCTTGATCCGAAGATTTCTCAAATGTATTTCAAATGGAAGAAATCTGCAGACCGAGATTATCTGGGTATGTTTTGGAAAGGGGGTAAGACTCATAGGTATTTTGCCTGCTTTCTAAAGTCAAAACTTTTTTCCAAATTTTTTTGGTGGCCAAGAGATCTCCGGTTGCCATTTTTCAATGTACCTACCTAATTTGATAGAAGTGCACCTCAAAGTGAAATCATTGGTGATACAGACATACTACAGAGGAATAGTTGAGAATGTTCACCCATTTTGCATTCAGTTTTGTGGCTTCTAGAAATTTTAGGGTTTCTTTCCTTCATCATGGTCTTCAGAATTTAAACTAATTTAAATTTCTAGAAAGTTTGGCAGATCTGAGGAGTGGAAAACATTTATTCAACAGACAAGATTTCATTGGCATCTTTTTGTTTTTGCACTGGACATGCTCTTGGATGCATGGGACTGCGTCAATCCCACGTACAATTTGGGGCGAAGCCAAGATGTGACCAAACACTGCCAAGAGAATGCTGCAGTTTTATGCAGTGCTACTTTTTTTTTATAGAAATTTACTACACAATAATTAGGCGTCCATACCCTTGAGCCAACTTCGCTTTATCTGTGTTCTCCAGCAGCGACCACCGTTGTTGTTAAATGAATTATTATTGAATCACGAGGAAAGGCATCCAATGTCTGACAATATGTTTTATTTCTTTCCATATTCTTTATTCAGGGCCTTTTCCTTTCCCACCTTTATTTCCTTGCCCTGTGTCTTGTTGCAGCTGAAGGTTTTATGCAGAATGCAAACACAAGCATGACTAGATCCTCTGTGGCAAATGTCTTCAAACGTGCATTTATTGTTTGAACAAACGACAACGTGCATTCTTGCTTGAACCTTCAATTGCAGAGAATTTCCACCTTGTTGCCTACCATTTAATCCCAACCTTTTCCAGATAAGAAAACCACATCCAGCCCAGTACCTTGCCAGAACCAGCCTCGCAAACCGATAGTAACCCACCAACCCCTTCCTGATGAAAACCCATCCAAGAAGTCGTCTTCTCTTCCAAAGACATCAGAATTGAGGACTTCTGCCTTAACAACAAAGGGAAAAGGATGCTCCAGGAAGGATCTTTCGACCAAAAAGCAGAAGTCTTATCCTGTCAAGATAAACTCCAGGGCCAACTCTGCAATTAGCAATCTGAAGAATCGCTTGAGAGATCTGCAAAAACTTAGATTGGCTGCTGGAACTTGGGTTCGGTGCTGTTTTGAGAGCTGCAACAAGTGGCGACATTTGCCTGATGTGTCGGATCCGTCCGTCATTCCTGAGGAATGGTTCTGCTCAATGAATCCCGGTAAGTTTCATGTATCATTGGCCATTTGGCCTTTCAGTATTGTTGTCGATATGTTGGCAATCATTTTTGAGGTGGGCTGAGAGCATTTTCTCTCTCTTCTAATTATTTTTTTTTCTTTTCGCTCGTTACAATGGGCAAGACAAGCAAAAGCATCAAACAGCCTCAATTTGGCTCTCCTTTAGAGTTTCTTTCTGTCCAGCTTTTTATTGTGCTCTTTGTTCAGTAGTTTAGTTTACCATTTGCATTTTGCAATTATTTTTGATGCTTCCTTCTTGTTGCTGATATAAAAAGACTTTTCTGACTTCTGCTGTCATGGAACTGCACTGGTTAGCTCATATAATTATTATTGTTTTTGTTGTGAATTGCAGATCCAAAGTTCAGTGCATGCGAAGCTCCTGAAGACCCAATGGCGCCTGATGAAGAAGAAGACTGTGTCCATAGCCAGTTTAGTCTTGGGTCCATCGTTTGGGCTAAAATGTCGACATATCCCTGGTGGCCAGCTATGATAGATGACTGCGTTGATACTGAGCAATATTACTGGCTGAATAACCTTTCGGATATTCCTGTTAGTCCAACTTTTTTGAGTCGTGAACCAAGTTTATTTCAATTGCATTGTTAAAACAGAAATAAAGGATCGCTAACCATTCATAACCAACTTTACAAACGGTTAGCAGCTTTTTATTGTGTTTTTAACAATGTTTCCCATTCTTGGTGGCCACGCTTCTCTGGCTAAACGTAAATTTGGCATTAAAAATATCAGTGACCTAAAAATTGTCATGTTTTACAAATAACGTTAGGTGTAACATTTCCGTGCATCTCACTCAGTGCCATCATATGGTGTCTTCCTAGGGGCCTCGATTCACACAATAATTCATGGCAAATTGCATTGGTGCGTTCTGGTTTTGACATAAAAATTATTTAAAGGCCTTTTTACACTGAAGGGAGCCATGACGAAAGCGACTTCCATAACACCTTGTCACCAGAGGCCATGGTGTGCTTCTAATTTCGTCTTCAATTTCATTCAATAGGTGGGTACCTCTCACTGCGATGATGGTTTGTTGGCTGGTTTTTCTCCCTTCTTTCTTGTCTTGTCCGTGGCTGAAATTTTGTGATGCCACAGATTTGGGTTTGGCATTGGAACAACAAGGATGATCCTCTGACCAAACCTGTATCAAGCCCTTAATACGGATGAGATCTGACCTTGGATCATCATGATCATTGCATGTGACCCAGCATCATGGGGCATGCACACATTCTTTTGTCTGGGCACCTATCGTGACAGAACAATTATCTCAGATGCCTGACTTGATTTGTTTTCTTGTCATTTTGTTTTGCAGACGTACTACAATGTTGTGTTTTTCGATGAAAAGAATGAAGATGTGACGAGGGCTTGGATTCCAGCAGAAGGCATCGTAAAATTTGCTGGTAATGAGGACAGAATGGAGTACAATAAGGTTAGACCCAACAACTCAACCACTCAGTTGTCTGTCCATTATCCTGCAAAGAGTTTTGTATTTTGCATTTTGGTAATACTTTTATTTCACCCGAACAGGAACAAGTAATTTGTTGGTTCTGGGGCTTGTCGTTTTTTTTGCATGAGATATTCAACAGTTTTTGGTTTCCCGCTCCTCCAGAGCAACACTTGTTGACTCTTATTGACAGACCACATTGCCGTTACTCAAATTTCAGACAGCATTATTGAAAAAGAAACGTGCTGAAATACAACTTCATAAGAATTTGATAGAAGATACAACATGAGGTCAATTTTGCATGGCAAGTTGACATCTTCCCCTTCTGTCAGTGGTTGAATCTCCTCGTCAGTGGTTAATTCTGGATTGTCGAACTCCCGTCCACGATACAAACTGCTTCAAGTGTGATAGAGGAGTTTCACCTCTTCCAGTGTGTTGCTTTGTAAACAAATATACCTGCACTAGGTGTTAAAAACTAGGTCTTCCACAGATCTCAGGAATGACTGGGTTCACTGTGGAGTTTGTAATCTGTACGTAAAACTTTCTTTGCAGGACTCACCAGTTGGAGGGAGCTGAATGAAAACAGAGAAATGAAAAATATTGTTGAACAACAATGGGTTTTAAATGGAAAATCGGAGGAGTGGAAATTTAAGTTTCTCACACTTGGCTCTCTTTAATTTGTCCACGGTGGACTGTGCATAAAACTTTGTAAATGGTTTTTTTTTTTCAGCACCTTCCTACCTTTTCATAAAACTTTGTTGAGCAAAAATGGTTAGTTCGGGCAGGCATTACAGGTCTGAATGGACTAAATGGTTCTCCAGAAGTGTGAAACATCTAGGTATTCCATCAATTCCTTGTCGCATCCACTTTGTCTGAACATGCCGAAAGCTGCCTCACCCAGAACAAAAAATAAAAAATAAAAATACTGGCCAAAAATGCAATTTTAAAGGTTGCTATGTTCAATGTGGTTTAGTTCGGTTTGGTTTCAAGCAAGAAGTTCATGAAATCTGCCACTTTGCAGAGGAAACACGTCAAGTGGTTGGGTGATGACTGTCGGATACCAAGTGATTCAGTTATCAACAAGTGGATTCCTGTTTGCTACCAGCCTGGAAATATCATGAATTTTTGTAAAAGGCCCTGGAAAAATTCCGTTTGACTGCCCAAGCGGAAAGGAGGTTTTTCATGACATTTTTAATCGACATTTCTTTTTTTTTAAATTTTCAATGATGACACCTGATAATTATTCTTGCCTTCATCACCCTATTCAGCTATCCCCTTATCTTGTCCTATTCGACCCATTCTTTGGTTTGTCTTGCCATTTCCTGCAAAATGAGGAAATAAAATGTCCGTAAATGAACCCTCTGAATCTTCCTGGGGAACTCAAGGAATTTCAATATTTCAAAACAGTTGCAACCATCTGGATTACATTGTCAAGAGTGAGATTTTGAATTCGTGGTATACTTGACAGTTTTTGATTGGTTTCTTTGTATAAATCCTATGCTTGAATTTCAGTCTATCCACTGTCGCAAGAACTTTACACGACGGCTGATTGCTGCCAAAGAGCATGCAAGTGAAGCACTGCTTATGTCCGTTGCCGACAGATGTGAGAAATTTGCTTTCATTGCGAGGTACAAGGGAAAGATCAAACCTCATGGCACCGCCAATAGTTGCAAGAAAGCGAAGATTGAAAAGAAGCCAGAGGTATTTGATGGCAAGAAGTCTACGAAGGGTGAGTACAAAATTATGAGAATCTCGACAGTTTTTGGTTTAGCAGGGGTCTCAGATTTTAAGCACAAAAGTAAGCTTGTTGGTAAGTTGGCAAATCAGCTTTGCCACCCAAGTTTTCACAATCTCCGATTGGGACATATTGTAGCAAAACATTTGAAAGGTTTTTGTTTCCCAAGTGCAATCGTTTTTTTTTTTTTTATGAAAGGGATGAAAATTGCCTGAAACAAAAATTCAATGCGGTCAAAATTTATTCAGAGTTTTTCCACTGGAGTAGTTTTGTGCCATCCTGTATTTGCGCAATCATACGAATTTTGAATTACTATTTTGTAGACAAGTGTAATTGAAAAACTCTCTTGCCCCACAGTTTGCAGCTTTAGAGGCAGTACCTGCTCTCAGATCTAATCTGTATCATGATATTTTGAGTGGTTCTACTTCACTTCGCTTGTCAAATCTAGCGTTGGCCATTTTTCCGGATGGGTGGCCCTGTTTCATGCGCATCCAGGAGTTTTTGATGTGTGCATTTAGCATTACCACTGGGAGTGTATGCAGGGTGTCCAGCGATCTGGAAAACCTGGAATTGTCAGGGAATTTTCTTGTTCTGGAAAAGTCATGGAAAATTCAGGAAATTACAGGGAATTACAGTGGAATTACAGGGAATTACAGTGGAAAAGTCAGGGAATTTTCAAAAAAATGAGAAAAGTCAGGGAATTTTCAGGAAAATATAATTGTCTCGAATAGTCGAATCTTGAGAATATTTTCCAAGAAACGTCAATTTCTGGTCCAAATCTGACTGAAAAATTCAAAAAAGTTTCAGGTCCTCAGGCCCCCATACAGGTGTATCTAGTACATGTTTGATCTCCACCAGTTACCAAATTTTTGCCACTCAGTGTTAATTTGTGATATTCCTCTTATTTCCAATGTGTGAAAAAGCCAGTTGCTGCTCAATCAGGTGATTGTGATTGATTCAAATGCCCAAAAACTCTGCAGACACATTGCACATTTTTTGGCCATTCATGCATGGAAAATATTTCCCAAATTCCACGAGTTGAGTCATTGAGTAGTGTGATGTAGGTACATGAAACTTCGCGGATTTTTTTGCTGTCGTGGCCTGCTCTGTTTTCCCCATAGGAATTTCAAGCGTGAAATCTAGCTGCATTGATTTCTGACAATGACTCCAGCTTGTGCAGAGAAAAGATCCAGAAAAAGGCATGTAAAATGCCTGGTAGCCCACAACGTGGTGCCGGTTTGTGAAAAAGGTTTTCAGGTCACGTTTTGGGCATGCATGTGGAAACGAGCCAAAGTTCTGGTCTTCGATTTGTAAACAAAAACATTTGAGAATGGGTCTCTGGTTGGCGAACTCATGAACGCCGACCAGGTGTTATCTTGACCGATGATGGTTTTGTAAATTCGTGTCGGAAAAACGGCAACCGGCTAATGCAATCTGCATTAGTCACCAACTGAAGGTAGAAAAACTGATATGCTTGCAATGATGTGGGGGCACCGAGCTTGTCAATCTCCATCTCTTTGTCATAAACGTGCATGATGGACATTTTTGCTTCCAAACCAAAATCATGATGCATGCCACGCACAATCATTTCAACTACCGAAGCCAGGAACTGCGCTGAAAAACACGATTCCCGAATTCTCATCCACGAGCACCTATTTTGAAGACTGCAGTACATTTTGCACTCAGAATTATTGTTACCTATGAAAAGGATGCAAATAAGGAATTGAGGAAACAATTTTTTTTTTCAAAAACAAGGAATTTAGAGGAGTTACCTATTTCTTGAAGCTTGGAATTTCGTTCCGAACTTGAAAAAAAATGAAAGAATAAATCATGTGTGTACATTGTGGATACAGGGGGACAGCTTCCTTTCCCTGGAAAAATATGCTTTTTTCTTTTTTCACAGAAAAACTGCAATTTTGTGTGCTGGAAGAGCCTAAAATTCAAAATTTCTTGAGCTTCTGGGGGACTGAGTCCCCCAGAAACCCTTGGAACCTTGCTGGGGCCCTGCTCCAGACCCCAAAAAGGGCTACGCCCTGGCAGAGGGCTGGATCTGTTAGCTTCAATCAACTGGATCCATTAAACCCATGGGATTGGCTTCTGGGGGAGTTTGTCAGATCCACTGACAAGAAGCATCTGCTTTGCCCTTAGGAACCCCTCTGGAACGCTACCACCTACCTACCCCCTTATCCCGCGAAAGGGGTAGGCTAGTTCCAAAAACCATCGGGAAAATCGGCTTTTTTGTGGTCCTGGAATTTTTGAAACATTTCTGGAAAAGTCAGGGAATTTTATTTTCTGAAAACGCTGGACACCCTGGCATGTAGTTGTGAAAAGTTCATCTTTGAAGGCATCAGATGTCAAATGTTGTACCACACCTTGCTACCGACTTCTGCAGCAGCTCACTGGTGGCTTAGCTGACTGTTAATTTTATTTAACGTTAATTTGCATGGGCTAGGCCCTAGCGCAAATCAGCAAGACAATGAGGGATAGTGCACTGACCCATAGGTTGCGTCAATTCATTACGAACGACAAAAAAATCAGTTCAGTCATAATATCTCGTGTTGTTCGGTCAACCATAAAACCCTGCATAGCTTTTAAACGTAACCACATTGATATCTTCACCATTCCCAAAGACACTAGGATGTAGCAGCTTCTGCTCATTGACTGTTCTAGTGGCAAATTAATACTTTCCAACATCCTTGCAGGAGCGTTGTGCTCAGAGCTTAAAATCATGATCATGCCTCCCGAAGTAGCTTGCAGGAGGAAAAGCTTTTTTACATTTTACCAACCATCCACATTATTTAATGCAAGAAATAAACTGCCGAGTCTTGCGATATTCCTGCGTGAAGCCAGGAAATCCCACTCAAGGTTTTCCGACATAGATGTGACATTATGCAATGGTGCATATCTGCCAGACACAAAGCGAGCTGTTGCTGTGAGGTTATAAATAAAATTTTGCTGGCTCTGCTCAGGTGTTGTTTGCAAGGGGATTCGCGGTGGTACAGGACCACCACTTCTTTTTGTGGGGGCATAGCATTCCACCTGAAAAAAAAAAACAATGGTGAATATCTGTATATCAAAGTAGGATACCAACACACACCACTTCTTTTCACATAGAGGTGTGTAATTCCATGTCACTTCCAAAAACTGGTTCGATTTCAAATCTCGATTCTGAATTCCAGGGTTAGCTCGATTCCGAAGCATCGATATGGATTCCCAAAAATCTCATTCCGATTCTTTTGGAATTGGGCTCGATTCTGATTACCGGGAATCGTACATCATACTTGCGTGCGATTTCCTGGTGCAATACGCGAATGCTACAAAATAGCTATCGCACACCCCTTGGGTGCATGCTTGCTATTTCTTGGGTGTGCGATTCCAAAAATTCCAAAATTTCCATTTCGATTCCAGTTCTAGATTCTGATTCCGGTGCTCTTGATTCCGGGTGCTTCGATTATGATTCTGCACACCCCTACAATTTAATGCCTGGTTGTTTGCCAACTTTTGTGTGATCGAACTAAGTTGTGTTTGATTTTGAAGTTTCACAAAGACTGTTGTGCTTTGATGCATTTGTTTCGCCCACAATATTGTGACAATAATTGCCTCGTCTTTTTTTTTCGTCCATTTCAGCTGTATGCAGTGACACTGACGATGGATCTCTGTCATGCAGTGATTTACTAGATGAATCTGATGCTGAAATGTTGCTCCAGGAAACACGAGTTGTCATGCAGCACATCAATGCCGGTGCGGTTATTTTTATTATGAGATTTATTTAGTCAATGATTTTGTACAGAATACAGAATCACCATTATTAATTTGGGTCACTGCACCGCAAGCGTCAATATCAATTAGGCCACAGGACTAAAAAATGAGTTCTTACAAACAAGCTCAGCGGAGCGGCAAAAGTAGCATTAGAATGAAAGCTGAAAGTGTGGTGTTAAAGTTTTAGGGTTATGAGAGGGGCGTTATCAAAGTTTTTGACATCACCCTGCAGTTCAGAAAATCTTACCGCTATCAAGATTTTGTTTTCTTCAGGGCTTCAAATATTTCTGCAGCTCTTTCGTAACAAATTGGCCGACATCCATGCCAATTTTTCATGGCGCAGTGGTGATCAGATGAGGGTGTGTTCCTGAGCTCTGAAAATACTGCTTTTGGCTAAGTCTTGAAATCTTAAATATTCCCTTTTGCCCGACAAATGGCCAAGTTTTAGATTTTTGGATGATAAACACCACATCTACAAATAATTACTGCCTCCTGAAGCCCATGGCCATAGTCCTGGTTTGACACCAGTTATTTTTGGTTGTTACGCCAAAATTGAAAACAACTTGGCAGTAAAACCATGTTCTCGTATTCTTCATTATCGTCAATATTTCTTGACATCGTCAATGTTTTTGAACTACATTGTGATGTCAAAAACGTTTCTAACGCCCCTCGTATAACCCTGAAAACTTTAACACCTCACATTCAGCCTTCATTAAGAATTCTAATGCTACTTTTACAGCTCCGCTGAGCGTGTGTTTGGACTTGGTCCCATGAAATATGGTTTCCGTGAAAATCTAAACTCCTTGCTGAAAGTCACGAGAAATGTTGAATGTCAAAAATTCTACACATCAAGAGAGTAACTCCTCGGAAATTCCTGTGAATTGTTGAACCCAGCCAATTTTTCGAGCAGCGCATAAAGTAAACCAAACTCCCACAGAATTTAAAATGAAATGCTGGGCCCAAAACCTGACCCCCACAGAATTTCATATTGAAGCAGGCCTGTTGTTCAGCAACTTTTTTCACACGAAGTCTCAATTTTCATGCGAAAATAAAAACCCGATTTACAAAATTTGCAGAAAATGAAAAATCCCCCGCAGAAACGTTTTCATGCATGAAAATCCCAATCTCTCAGAATTAGGTACAAGTGTGAAACCTTGAATTTTCACGCATAACCTGAACTAAACACATCCACTCTCACGTTTTACCAAAGAAAAGCCGGATCCCCATCCTATGCAAAAATGCAGCGTTGAATCTGTCGTGCTCCAAAATTCTCACACGTGAATGATTGTGCCCTTCACTCTGAAAATTTCAGTTGAAAGAAAAAAAATATTGCACTCATAGCGCACTCCTGCCTAAAATAACATTGTGACAGAGCCAGTGCGATGCATTGTGACAGAGCCAGTGCAATGCATTGTGACAGCGCCAGTGCGATGCGTTGTGACAGCCAGTGCGATGCATTGTGACAGAGCCAGTGCGATGCGTTGTGACAGAGCCAGTGCGATGCATTGTGACACAGCCAGTGCGATGCATTGTGACAGAGCCAGTGCGATGCGTTGTGACAGAGCCAGTGTGATGCGTTGTGACAGAGCCAGTGCGATGCTCTGGCTTGGTTGAATGAACGGTTGCTCGACAGATTTCTGGTTGATGTTACATTTGTTAATGATTGTAAATCCAACTTCACACTCTAAACATTCGTTTTTTTTTTCGGAGTTGCGAGCCATTTATTTTTTGTTGACCATGGATGGAAGAATATTTTTTGCGTTTAGTATTTTACATGTTTCATGGCCCAAATTCTGTTTTTGGTGCAAGAAAAAGATGAATTTAATGTTTCGGTCAATTCCGAAAAATTCAACCGAAATTTGGACATGCCTGATTTTATTGCTGTCGTTTGTTTATTAAATCCATGAGGCATCAAGTTGAAATGGACATCAGTTTGGACACCAAGAGACCCCACTGCTCCTGCAAGTTCCCACAAAATTTGAATTTTTTTCTTCGCAGGATTTTTCGCAAATTCTTTTGTATTTTTCAGGCCATTGCTGGCAGATTTTCGATTTTTTATTTTGTCAATGTGGAGGATTGCTTCATCAATCCAATTTTGTGAAAGTCCAAAAAATGATCTTTTCTCCCTTACGGGCTGTGGTAACGTGACTAGCCGGTATGTGATGGTAACGATTGCCAATCATCAAATGGTTAATTTTCTTGCTTTGTCTTTTTGTTGTTCATTTATCACCCAGATTTTGATTCCGAATGGGAGATTTCCTCACCTGGAGAAAAGAAAAATAAGAGAGAGCGGAAGCCAAAGGTAGCTAAATTGGACAAAACAGCTGCGCCGGCATTGGCATCTAAAACTGCAGCCAGATTGAAGAAAGCTGTAACCAGCGCGACCAGCAGTGTCGATTTTGCAGCTCCTCTGAGCAAGCCTCTGGTCATTTTTCACAACATGGATATAATGACCCAGGAAGCATCGCACGATAACATTGTGATCAAAACCGAACCACAAGAGACAACTGACATCTTTGGAACTGAAGTAGCGACTGAGGCACAAATCTGTCCGATGACAGAAATGGGAAGTGGTGATGCGACCGTACTTTGCCCGACTTCACCCAAGAAATTGGGCTCAGCGGTAAAGAAGCTGAACGAGACGACACCTCAGATCAAGGAGAATGCTGGATTGCTGAAGAAAGCCAGAAAACCGAGAGTGAAAAGATTGATGCTGAGATGACTCCTGTGGATGGGTCATCCGTTACCAATTCGGAGGCCAAAAGTTTAAGATCTGCTCAGTCGAAAGGAAAGAAGGTCGCACGAAAACTTGAGATGGGTGGTACGAAGAATTTCCAGGAGCAACCTGTGAAATCCCAAAGCAAAAAGAGGAAGACTCCAGCCCAACAACTTACCCCGAATTCATTGTCGACCGAGCTTTCTGTTGAAAAGGCCCCTCAGCCCCGCAAGATCAGAAAGCCCCAAATGAAGCGAGCTGACCCCCAAACTGTGGACATTGCACCTGGAGATTCCTGCTTTGATGCAATTCTGGATATTTTGCAGGATGGGGCTTGCATGGCTTACATGGACAATCAGAAATCTGCTACAGACTCTGGAAATTCAGGTGATGCAAAGTCTTCTGACTGCAAAACGTTCATGGTACCATCTGCTGACGGCAATGTACCATCCACTGATGGAACTGGTATTCCTGCTAAAGTCAAACCCCAAAAGCCTCCGAAGAAGTTGTTGGCCAAAGGAGATGTGACAGAGTCTGGTGATAATTGCAACTTGAAGGCCACCTGTTCGTCTGAGTGCAAACCGTTCATGGTACCATCTGCTGATGGCACTGTTGTCCCTCCCAATGTCAAGCCCCAAAAGCCTAAAATCCCGAAGAGGAAGTTGGCAAAGGGAGAGTTGATGGAGTCCGGTGACAATAGCAATGTGAATTTGGCACCTGTGAAGCAAAAGACCTCTGCGAAAGTTCCCAAAGTTAAGCGACCTCTGGTAACTGACGGTGAAGCTAACAATAGTAAGAAGCTAAAGCCTGATGTGAAGCCCAAAGGTGGCATTTGTGCCAGTGCTTTGAATGCACCTGTCGGTAAGGCTTTCACAGCCCCCATAACAAAACCAGTTGAAGCTGGAACGGTTTCGGCAATTCCTTGTACAGCAGAAGCCGCCGGCAGCAAAGAGGCAAGCAAGCCTGACACCTTGACCACTGACAAGAAAGGCGATCCAAAACCTAGAAGGAAGCTGTTTGCGGTGCCAAAGGTCAGCGATGTTTCAAAACTAGCCCAGCCTCCGAAAAGCCAATCAAGCATGAGCAGTGTGACTGATTTGCCAAAGACTTCGAGAAAAGTGCAAGCTGATGCCACTGCAGCTGGGTCATCTTTTGGATCAGAGTCTTCAGGCACATTTGCTGAGGCCGGACCATCATCAACGGATGGCAGGTCAGTCACCAAGGCACCATCCTTTGCATTTGTGTCGGCAGCACAACTTCGAGGATCTACAGCTGAAAACGATCAAACGTCACTCACCACGGAGAATGGCGCATCTGATAGATCGGAGAATCCATCAAGTCTGGACGTGACCAGTGCTGTTGTGAATGTCGATATCAGTGAGTCTGATCATGGTCATGGCCAGTTGAGCCAGAATGGAAGCCAGGGAAGACCAGATGGGGAGCTTGACGAAACAAATGCTGGCAGAGAGTTTGACGCTGAGGAATAGACTTCTGAGACATTTTCTAATTTTTGGCGCTTTCTTTTTCGGAGAAGTTCTCAATTTTTTATGTTTGTTTTTTGCCAACTTATGGCCTTCATTTTTTACTGATTTTTTGCCTTATTTTTTCTAGTTTGCTTTGCTATACAAGTGCCTTTTCAAAATAAGACTGACTGCTATTCCTCCTTCCCCAATTTTTTCAATTGATTTTCGATGCAATAATTTTTTCCGATGGCATATTTTTAGCTTAGAAATTGCAAACTTAGTAGAGCAGTAGAAATTGTAAATTTAGTAGAATAGTTATTTTTGGGGCTGTTATTTTCAGCCAACTTCCTTCTTGCTTGATGGGTTTTGTGGTGTAAAGAATTCTTTATGCAGTACCTCATTTTTACGTTGCATGGAGTGCAATCTAGAATCTTATTTTGTGTACAGTTGGAACTGTAAATATATTTGACTTCATGGTAATTTGTGAGCAACATACGATGAACTGTTACTGTTTGTTTACTGTTTCAGCTTGGCCATTTCTGGAGATTAAAAAAGCAAAAGAATTGGATTTTGTCGGAAACATAACACTTCTCTTTGTTCCCTTGTTTTTGCTCTCTTAATTTTCCACACTGTTTGGATAACTTTCCTGAGGATTTCATGCCAGTTTGGTGACTAAAAATGCTCTGATGGTTTTATTGAGAATGTTACGAAAATTCCCAATCATTCAGCAAGCATTGCCAACTTTTTTTTTTCAAACAGTATCCTGAAGGCCACTCTTTGTGGTGGAAGCAAGTTTGGCTACTTTTCTTATTGGTTTTGTACTTTTCCAAAACCACAAAATTAACACCCTCGTTTCACATCATTTTGCAGCCGAAACGGAACACTGATTTCACAGCATTCGCATTATGCTCGGGCTTATGATATGACCTGCTTGAAAATCTAATATATTTTGCATTTGCGACACTGGGCTGCACCTTTAAGCAGAGATGTGGAAAAGCCACAAACAATGCAAATGCAAATATGCAAAAATGCAACAAGTAACAGTCGTTGAATATGCGGCAAGCAAAGGCTGCATTTACGTGCAGTGTGCCATGCAAATTCAACATGTTTTGTGCTTTTCAACACAATTGCTTCAGTGCATGCAAAATGGCACATTGTTTCATGATTATCAAGACAAGGCAGAAGGGGCAGGGACTTTGTGGCGCTGTTGTGTGTCGGTTTGCAGTATCCAGATTTCTTGAAAATTGTATCGCAGAGCTTGAGATGCCCATCGATCTTTGCTGCTATTTCTAGTTGCTCATTGTCAAAGGCCACTTGCATCAAAATCAGTGAATTAAAGGGAGCCGAAGCAAATGGAATAGCAACACCCTTGTGTCTGGAACACAGAAATCATGATCACACAACACAATGACCGTTGATGAACTTATCACCTCCCACCAATCTCAAATACATGCGTAAGTGGGTCAAAACACAAAACAAGCAAATGGCAAGTTTAGGCGACCATGATTGGCTACTCTTCACTGAGAAAATTTTGTAAAAACACAGGCAAAAAATCATAAAACCCTGCTGCGTTGAGGGAGCGTGATCCCTGCCATGGAGTGTTGGCATTTTGTCTTTCTTCACTGGATCTGCATTTTGGCCCGTATGCACTTTGTTTCATCAGGCAAATGCTGCAAAGAACAGTTTGTTTCTTGCTTTCTCTCTTGCCTTCATTCTGGGTTTTATGCAAATATGGTGATTTCACCGTTGAAGATTCAATGCAATGCAAATTCAAGTGAATTGCAGAACAGTTTGCCCTCGCCTGTAATTCGCAATTTAGCATCAGCCAGTTTGGTGTTCTGTTGCTTTTTTCCCCAAAGAGTCTTCTGGGGGTGCCTGCTGGACCCGAAAATTCATGATGAGGCTCTCTTTCCTGTCTTATTGGCATTCTTTTTCGTGCTTTTTTAATGTTTTTATTTTCTTTACTTCTCCAACCAGCACCATAAAATGGATTCTGGGCAAGGCAAAGGGTTCTGGAAAATTTTAATTGTTTGTTGTTGGGCATTTTTTCTGCTGAGATTTTTGCAAACATCAGCCATTGGCAGTTCGTTGTCCTCCATTGGAAAGAACCTTTTCAAGAGAATTGAGGGGGTACAAGTCCGACGTTCAAATTCTTTGTTCAAAATTTTGCTCAAATTTTAACCACAGGTCTTGGTTTTCTAGGCGGGTTCCTTGCGAGCCCTCTATCTGCAGGGGTTGGCCCTCAGTGCCCATGGGAGGGAGCTTTTGCATAGACTGTCAAAATTTGGATTCAGGGTGTAGATAATCAGACGAAACTTATGACGAGAGTCAGATTTTTCATTTTCTGCCTTGCTCGGGTTTACCAGTGCTTTTCCAAGGCACCGAGCGAAAAACGGGAAATTTTACACTGGTCGGCTGACATGAAAATATGGTTCGGATATGCGAGGGCTGTTCAAGATAGACTGGGACTGGTTTTATTGCTGGGCTCCCACAATCTTCAGAGCTGTCCCACTTTGTAGTCTGAAGTTCCAGACAAAATTTACGTACGTCATTTCCCCCGTTTTTGAGTCGTTCAATCTTATGGGTTATTTTTTCGCCTCCAGCTTCAGACGTAAGTTTGCAGGACTAACAATGTGCGGCTTGAAAATTCTTATGCCGGTTGAGCTAAACAGCGGCGGAATAAGCTTTGCATCTCCTCAAATAAGCACACGAGAATGAATTCCTGCCTCGATCGACTGTGATTGGTTGGATTGGAAGGCAGGATATCTTTTTTGAGACAGGGTGATGCAGGTGTGCCAAAAACAGTGATCCCTGAAGTCAACATCAACGCTGCTGCAGTCATTGTGCGCGAGGATCCAGGACTGACCTCTGGTTCAACATTTAAACATGATTATTGGGTGCACCCCTGAACTTTTGAGGACAACACTGGACTAATAACACATGGAAAAAGCTGCCCCAGCTTCAATAGGGAATTGAGTCCCACCTTCCCGACACTGAGTCTGGCTTCATGTGACTTTTATCTCTTCCCCACAATGAAAAAAGAAACGAGAAGACCGAGATATCTGTTGAACTTTGAATGGTTAGAGGCCATGGAGGCGATATTGAAGAGAATGGTGAAAAATGGACTGCAACTTGTGTTCCGATGATGGAGGAGGCAGTGAGACATGTGTATCAACTCGGAAGGGATGCACCTTGAGAATGATCATGCCCAAACCGATGAACAGAGAAGAAGGACAGTATTCCCAGTCTTTCTTGAACAGCCTTCGAATATAAGTTGGCCAAAAGTTGCGAGTTTGTGTTAAGTGCAAATGGGGGTTTAACCCTTACTTGACTATGGGGTGGTCCAATGGACCACCCAAGTCGAAAAATGGCCACAGTTTTTTTGCAGGATTGTGACAGCCCCGCCCTTCCATGTATTCCTCAGGCAGGGTGGGGGGTTCAGGGTTGAAAGGGCCAAAACATTTCCCCCAGGATTTTTTGAGTTATTGGCAAAGTGGTCCAATGGACCACCTCATGGTTTTAAATTTTTTTCCATACCATGAAGTGGTCCATTGGACCACAAGCTTAATACTTGGAAGAGATGCAATTGTGTATTCCAAAATGAGAGATCTCTGTATCATGGATGTTGTTTTGCCAACCGTTGCCAATTCCATGAACTTTTCTGGAAATTTCTTGGTGTGGTCCATTGGACCACCTCATGGTATTCCCACAATCTGGGGGTGATCCATCAGACAACTTGAATTTTCTCAGTGATAAACAAGTAAAACCACTTTGGTTTTTGTTCTTTTCTCAAGTTTTGAGCAAATTTATGAATCTAAGGCGAAAGTGACCGACTAGGTAGATTAGTATTGTGGAATAGCTCTCAAAATGGCCGAACAATGGCGACCTACGTCTCAGCCATCTGCATCAAAGCCAATCAATGTGTGTTGTCATTTCTTCTGTCCGATTTTCAATCTATGACTGGAGAAGATCTATTTTTTGACTGATTAGCCTAATTGGATCTTTAATGATGATTTCTGAGTGGGTGGTCCGGTCCAATGGACCACCTCACGGTCTAGTTTCGACTATTTTTTTTATTTTTTTTTTTCGGAATGACAAAAACAAAAATGCAGCTTTGGGCAATGCCATGCTGTTAATTGGCACTGTTTTGAAGAGTGTGGGTGATATTTTGGAATTTGGAATAAGAACCAGTGTTTTGTGATGTTTTGTAAAAAACCAGTATTTTTATGCGCATAAAGCACCAACCATTCACCAGTTCAGAGCAGTTAAAAAAAACACAGACTGCATTCATCTTTGTTCCCACATAAAATCAAATCTCACATCGAAGTTGAAAGTTTGAAATTATCACACTGTTGAAATGTCTAACTGAATTAAAAATTTAAGGTCACAAAGATGACACTGTAAAAACAAGGCAAAATCACGTTTTTTGACCTATCGCATCCAAATAATATGGGAAGAATTGGTGCTATCTCAACCAAAATTTGGGTTTCACCTCAAAATTGATCAAATAAAATATAAACTGACACCATGACATGCTTGTTTGCGTAGAAGTGGGGGTGGTCCAATGGACCACCCCATGGTGCTGCACGGTGCAAAAAGAGCATGGTAAAGTAAGGGTTAAGTAGTAGTGTGAAAACACTGATCAGAAGTCTAAAATTTCATC
>JASGXE010009948.1:0-59522 GCA_030068105.1 Sinentomon sp. SZTP_YWyxl
ACTTTCAAAATTCATTTCTTAATTTATGGGGGAGCCTTGCATCGAAATTTTTGCAGTGTTTAACGTAACACTGCAAAAATTTACGATGTCAAGAGCTCACCCCAGCTACGACATGGTGAAGTAAATCGAATGTCTCGAGCACAGATGCTCCCCTTTCGAAATAGAGGGCATTCGTGGGTGACAGTTGGGAAGTATGCAAACTGTGATGGCTACTTTATGGAATGCAATGTTAAAACAACACAATCTTGTTTTCACCATTTCGGCCGTGGATGCCACTTTCATTTTACAGTGACGCCAACCGAATTCCGCTCTAGCATGCCTGGATGTTGAACAACTTTATCAATAGTTTCACAAAATCCATTCTGTTTCAAGTGTCCCCCTGCAGGAGGCTACTGGAAACTATTGCACCATTGAATACAAATAAAACTGACACCTGCTGCCAGAAGGCCAATTCAACAAGAGGTCAGGAGACCTACACCCCTCAAAAAGGAGAACTACACAATTCCAGTCAGGGGTTGCAATGTGAAAAAGCATCCAAGGAATCAGAATAATTGTTTTAACAATAAAAAAAAAGTTTTTAGATAACTTGAAGGACTTGATATCTACAGAATAACCCAGGTCGGAAACTTGAAAAACTTGACATCAAGAGAATACCCTAACCCCCCTTTTCCTCGAAGAGCATTTTCGAGGAGAATCACCACGCTTCACGATGTTGAGTCCATGGAATCCACTGCTTCAGCACCCATTTTAAAGAAACTCTAGCCTTGATGACGGGTGCACGATGCAGCGGATATCAGATGGTAGTTGGTGAATTCCATCACAACACTTCCGTCACAACACCGGTGAACACACCAAATTCAGTCATCATGCCTTCCGCAGCTCCAAACTCATTCATGCAGCTGATATGTGGACTGGACTCGAATTGCCGCCCTCATTTTTTGTTTCGAATTGACGTCCATGGCAAAAGTGAAAAAGTTGCGGCCCCGAAGAAGCGTTGCGCGAAGCGCAATGCCGGGGGAGGGGTTCGGGGAGGGGGTGTCCCCCTCCCCGAAGGGGAAGAAATTTTTGAAAAACGTAACCTCAAATGGTGCTCAGAATGCTCACTTTTTTCAAAAAACTCACCATTTTTTCACAAAACCCCCTGCATGCACGCCCTCGGTTGAAAAGCTGCATGGAGTGGAAAATCAAGATCGGGAGACATGTCAAGATTTATTTCGACATGAATGACATGGGCATTGCTCAGTTCCATCAGTTGCAGACAACTCGACTTTTAAAATTGCACCATGAGGCGTTGACCCCGCCTATACTGCCTGGCTGACTGGACTGGGCTGGGGTGCAGTCCGGTCCTTGAGGTGGCGGGCACACAGAGGATTTTATTTGATGTTGTCCTGGAGATGAGATGAGGCCGTGTTCTCGCCGAATTGAAATTGTCGATTTTTTCTGTTTGTATGAAGAGAAACACACAAGCCAGACCATTGCATTCGCATGGGTTTGTCAAAGACTTTATGCATTGTTGAACGTTGAAATGTGTTTGCTTCAAAAAAAAATTGCCGCCCACCTCAAAATGCCGCCCCTGGGAAAATCAGGCGTAGGCCATGGCCTGCGTGGCCTACGCCTAAAACCGGGCCTGATTGTGTGGAGATTTCATCAATCATCGAAAAATGTCGTGAAGGACGGTGAAGGGTTATCCCAAATTTGAATAAACTGGTGATGTACAATTTCAGTGCGTGCACCATGAACGGGCAAATCACAGAACACAATTGAAAAAGTTACTAACAGCCGAACCGTTCGTTCCGAGTTGTTGAGCTGCGTGACGTTTTGCCCTCGTTAACATAGGGCTTCCTCAGGCAACATCACCAGTTGTGCACTCGCTGATGTCGCCTGAGGAAGCCCTACGTTAGCGAGGGCGAAACGACGTGCAGCTCAACAACTCTACGAACGGTTCGGCTGTTTGTAACTTTTTCAATTATGTTGTGTGTAAACTGGTGATGATGTCAAAAAAGCACATGTTTGAGCGCTGTTCTGTTGATCAGTAGTCATTCACAGTGAAAAAAAAAAAGAAATTCAAAACTTTAGTGACTATCCTATTAAACCAAGACCTCTAACTATCAGTTATCTTTTAACAGGTAAGTACACACCAAAGCTGTAATTTCAAAAATCCAAACAATAAAAGAAAAAGCATCAAACACAATTAGCACAACAAAAAATTTCAGAGCTTTTTAATGAGAAAAATGGCACACAAAAAAGGATTCTTCTTCTGTTGGATTCAAAAGCAAAAACTGAGTACGTGTAACATGGTATCGGCTAGTGGAATGAAGAAAAAGGATTCTTTTGGCCAGCTTAAAGTTGGGCCAGGGACTAACCTATGTACTTCCTACCCAGTGTTTAGAATAGTTGCTCATCAGATCAGACAAATTTCCTGGCAGCTTCTCGTCACAATGTTGAGACAAACAGGCCAGAGACAATGCCTTTTTCCCTTCACTTGAAGGAAAAAAAGCAAGCATCTGGGATGAACAGCTAACCTGATTAGGTAGAAGTCGCTGCATGCATGTTGGCTGGCAATGGTGGATTCCAATACTTCCATGGTGAACAAGACAGCTGCGATGCCTGTCTGTGAATGAATCAGTTCCCCGTGGAAGGGGGAAGCAGTGTGTCGCAGGCGCGCCACCACACCAGCAGAGTTCTAACGAAGAGCCCCAACTCTGTAAATGGGGCAGAGTCCCAGCTCTGTAAATGGGGCAGAGTCCCTGTGTCCCACTTGGCAGGTGGAAGGGGATAGAGAAAGCATCAGTGTCATCAAGCATGGACTTTCCATCTGGGAAAAGCGTTTGCCTGCAAGATTTTCTCTGTCTACGCAATCTTTTTGACATCACCAACTGCCAAGCGAACTACTGGCCACAGCCACAAATCGACAGCGCCACACCAGAGCCAAGGATGCACAGTTTTTGCTCAGATTGTCATGGCAAGGAGCCCATGTACCTACTCCTCTGACATTCTCACCGGCTGATGATTTTGCCACCAAAGAATGGGGAAAGCAGAGTGAAGATTAATTAAGAAGTAGGTAACCTAACAAGGAATGTCAGGCAAAGATCAGTCTACGTTTGTGCCTATTAATTTATTTTAGCAGGTAAATTCAAAACAAAGCTTTGTTAGAAAACGTTTAGTTAGAACTTACGAGAATATCGATGAAATAAAAATAGGGTGGGAAGAACCAAAATGCAAGAAGTAAAGAAAGAAAAAAGAATTCCAAAAGCAAGGATGAGAAACAGAGGGCATATAAATTTCCTGAATTGATACGCAGTTCGAAAAAGAAAAATGAAATGACAGACACAGAACTATTATTCAATCAAATGAGGACAAGGCACTCTATTTGTTTTGTCCAATAAGACTCCTATTTCACCAACTAGTAACTCTCAAGCATGGTGTCCTAAGTGGTAACTCTCAACTCAAGCATGGCGCAGTCCAAAATTCCGATTCCAACACAACATAACGAGGCATCCAGTGAAGAAGGAAGAACAGGAAAGGTAGCATTGTGTGACAGAGTGACTGATTAAACGTATTCCTCCTATGACGGAAACAGAAATGCAAAGGCAGATCATGTCCTGTCCCACAGCTCACTTTTCCTTTGCTGCATCCTGTGGTATTGTGGCCGTCGATCCATCACGGAATTTCATGACCGTGTCTGGGTTCATTGCACGCAAAACCCTGGAAGAGAAAGAAGGTACCCATGTGGGCAGTTCAAAAACTAAAATTCCTGATGTGGTTCCAGTGGGGCTTGGCAGTTGAACTAGGCATACACCTTGAAGGCATCTTCATGCAGTCGCTGTGCAGAGTGGCACAACTCTACGATCTCCGAATCAGCTTCCTTTCACCGTCGATGGCAACGTCCTCTCTTGGTCGAACAGTTGGTCTCTGGTCACCCTGTTCCAAGTTGGTTGGGCTTTCAAAGTGGCTCTTGCAGAGACGCATCATCATTTAGTCAAACGGGTAGAAGTCTGAGCATCACAAATCAAGTGAATTCAGCGGTCACACCAGATACCTATTTCAAGTCCAAATGTGGCAACTTTGTGTGTGGCATCGGGACTGCTGTGTAATTGGCATGGAAATGAAGAAAGCCCAGGTTATCATTTATCAGCATTTTTTCTTAGCTCATCATATTGTCTTCTCAGAAAATTGGTAAAAAAAACTGCCAGTTGTAGTTCCTCGGTCCTCCACAAGGTGTCTACGAGAAAGATGGCTTAAGGTGTGCGGTAAGTTTCGACTGCCAAGTCGTACTGGAACTGCCTCATGGTTTTAATTTTTAACTTTCTACATACCTACCTAGGTACATGCTAAAAATGTTGCGCTATCCGGTGTGATTCAACAGATTTAGCGGAAGTTTGGTTGCAGCATTTGTTTCTTGTTATTATTGAACATCAACAGCTAGAACTTTAATCTTTCAGATGCAATTTTTTGTTGCTCTCTGCATTGATTTGAACAACTTTGAAAGACCATAGAGTTTGAGAAATGGAATTTTTTCTCTGTCATTTCAACAGAAAGAAAATCAAGGAAACCCTTAAATGACAAAGCAAAAATGTGAAAACCAAGGGAGAGAACAATCGGCAGCCGGACTGATCTGAAAAAGATAAACTTGAGCATCACTCCTGCTTGCTTGCTTAATCATCACAACAACACGACAAGCACCTGCAAAGAACTTGGCAATTTCTTTGCAATAATTGCTCACATTCAGAATGGCAATCATTGCCATTCTGAGAGGTTTCAGCATTGAATACGAGTTGTGACCCAAAAAACACCCTGTCTGCCATTGCTCAAAATCGGCCGAATCTTGCTGTTTTCACAGGAGATAGAAGATAAATCTGGGTGCATCCTACTTGTTCCGCAGGTTTGGCCCCCAGTGATTTCTAGCTGACCCCTATCTTAAAAAATATAAACTATGTACCTTGCAGCTTCCAGCCAGTAACCAGTGCTTTAAAAAGCCACCCAAACAAGCATTGCTTAGACCAGTGGTTAAATTGTAAAACAAGGACTAGGGGCACAAGGGGTCCGGGGCAAAGCCCCAGCAGGGTTCCAAGGGGGTGGAGCCCCTGGCAGGGGATTTGGAGCACCCCTGTAGGGTCCAAGAGACAGAGCCCCTGTCAGGGGTCTGTCTGGGGGACACAGTTCCCCAGAGGTGAGACCTTTTACCATTCCAGCTTGCATTTTGGACCCAATTTCATCAATAATCACCAATCTCTTGGCACCATCTTGGCGAGGAATAGATTGGTCAGAATGGGCAACCTTTCTTTTAGTAATTTCATGACTGTTTTGTCAAAAATTTGCGCCACCGCCACCTTTTTGTCTCTATCTTTGAAGCTAGAGTTGACACATATGAGCTGTAAACACAAGAGTTGGCCTGATCTATTAAATGAAGATTTGAGTGATTTGACATTGATAATGTGAAGCCAAATTGCACAGTTTATAGGGGGACGAAGAAAACCATCTTGTGGGGCGACCCTCGCCCTGGCAAATCACTCGGTGGCATCGGCCCCTGCACTCCAGCTCAAATTTAAGTAGTGCATCAGACAGAGTTATGATGATGGGATGTGGCAAATGTATGTCGCAAAGACGATAGGCAAATGGCTTGAGAAGTTTGGAATAAAGAATGAGAATTAGCCAAAGTGAAGTGGATGTTGACCTATGACCTAGTCATTGTCGTTCGCTTCTGGCAGTGGGATTAGGTGACCATATGTGAAAAATATCTTTGTTGAAAACAATAGGATTTGCCAAACTCACTTCTGCAGATAAAAAAAAACAAAAAAAAAGTTTCAGAGGCAACAGTTAAATGGAAAATCACATACAGGCAAAGTCAACACAACTTACAGTCTGAGCAGAATTGGCACGTAGACAGAGACATAGAACACTTCAATCAGAGGGAAAAGAGCCATCCAAGCTTCGTCGAGACGGTTTACAATTGCAATTGCTGTCAGTTCGGCACATCTTTCGGTCGGCATCCTCTTGTCCTTTGGATCATGCTTCTTGTTCACTTTCTAAAAAACAAAATGAGATACAAAAATCTCTGCGCATGCATCACGAACAGGCAAATCACAGACATATCTTGTTGTGCTGTTGCTGGTGTCGCATGATGAAGCCCCACATTGGCGGAGGCGAAACGTCGCACATCTCAAAAACTTTACGAACGGTGTGTGTGAAGTCAATTTCATCCATGTCCATAATGAGATAGCTAGGTACTGGATCCCCAAGTTGCGGTTGTTCAATGTATTTGTGCCTTGTTTGGGAGATCTTACCTTATTCTACACTTTCCTTACCTTGACGGTCCTGCACATCAGGGAGGTTTTGTCTTTTGATGCCCGCGCTGGGCCCTTTCGGCTGCGGGGCCCACCCGCTCCGCGGGCCCTGCGGTCCCAGTCGCTACGCCACTGCTTACATGTTTTGGATGTCCATGTTCGTAAGTGGGAAGAATTATGAAATTGGCTCAGGTCACACCGAGAGGTACCGACCATTTTGTTTTAATTCAATCTTTGCATCTCAATCTCAGTCCAATACAGACTCAGCAAATCTGCC
This sequence comes from Sinentomon sp. SZTP_YWyxl, assembly GCA_030068105.1. Taxonomy (NCBI): domain Eukaryota; kingdom Metazoa; phylum Arthropoda; class Protura; order Sinentomata; family Sinentomidae; genus Sinentomon; species Sinentomon sp. SZTP_YWyxl. The sequence goes on from JASGXE010009948.1 coordinate 6,562, forward strand.
TGTCTTGGTATTCAGTGAATTTTGGTGCATTTGGCAACTAGAATAAGCTGTGTTCACTGCCCGCTATTCCATACATTGCCTTTCAAGCTCCTTGTGACATAGGCACCTATAAGGTGTCACCGATCCGCTGGTGCGTCGCCTGTGGAGTTCTCTGCAAGCGAAGGGGCATGGTCAAACAGCATAAATCACAGCTCAAAATAATTGGCTTCCTAATTTCTGATGTTTCCAACCGCACTCGCCCAGCGGTCAGCTGTGGAGACATCTTATGTCCGCCGTTTTTGAAAACCCCAGTACACATTCATTCCGAGCGTAAGCATCAAAATTAAGTTGGTTAACCTTCCTGAGATCCCAGTGAGTTATGTAGGAAGGGAGAGACCCGCCATGGTCAAAAGGCAACAACATACCTCATTTGGGTTTTCAGTATACGCCTCCGAGAGAATGTTTGAAACAACAGGACCAGGACAGATCAACGTAACATCCAAATTGCTCCAGAGGAATTCAGTTCTGAGAGATTCGAAATAGCCCTGCAAGTGTAGATAAAAAGTGTAGGAGTGAGGCAACTAAGTAGTTAGATACCAGCCAAAAATAATCATCTGCATTGCCGGCTTGTTTGCAGACACTGAAAGAACAAGACCAACATGGCTCGGTACCTACCTTCCTTCAAAGTGGATTGGGTTTGGAGAGACAATGAACCAATCCATACCAACCCTTCCGTGAGGGGGTAGCAAGGCAAACAACCTTGCAGGGTCTTCAGAGGGCAAGCTTATAGCCTAGGTAGGTAGTTGTTTTCGGTCTGTCTGAAAAAAATGAAGGTTTGACAAACAACTCAACTGATTTATGCAAAAAAAAAAAAGAAAAAAAAAACACGCAACCACATAGCATGTATTTCCTTTTTGCAGACACAATTATTCGCAATTTCTCTCCATTCTTGTGGGCTTACAACAACAGCTGTCGGAGTTTCTTCCCAGAAAACATAGGTACCTGGTGCCGATGCCAACTCGAATGTAGCAACACATTTTTATGAAAAAAAAGTAAAAAAAAAAAGAAAAATGACAATGACCTATACAGCAAAAGATGCAAATCCAGTGAGGCACTTTCGCAAATCATTTTTTAGGTGTTTTTTACTTTTTTATCATGCATCCATCTTGAAATAGATCTCTGCCCAAGTCATTCCCAGAAGAAGATCACCATAAGAAACTCAAAATCAGATCCCCGGAGATGTAGATAATTGGAATGTTGGTCAGGTTTGTTTTGAAACAGTCTGTACCTATGCTAATTTTGCATTTGAAGTGTGAACAAGGGCAGAATGCAATACGGACAAGAGACAGCAAGTTGAAGCAAGGCCAGGCAATGTTCTTACATGTAGTGCATGCTTTGAGCCAGTGTAAGCAGACGAATATGGAGCAGGTGTTCGTCCAGCTATGCTCGACATCACCACAATGTGACCGTGAACCTTCTTCTCGGTGAAATAACGAACAACAATTCTCGACAGATGCACAACACTGAACACATTCAGCTCGAAAAGGTCTTTGTCAACAGCAATATCAGTGTGCTCAAAACGTGCACGCTGGGTCCGACCGGCATTGTTAATCAGAATATCCAACTGACCAAAGTGTTTCACGACAGCTGAGAGCAAATGTTCGTGTTTGTCCAGCTGTACAACGTCCATGGCCAGGATCAAAATGTCCTCAGGTGAGAGTGATGGCGCACCTGAAACAAAGCAGGATAGGTGGCAAGCAGCCAATATGAATGACCCTGAACAAGTGACCAAAAATTTGCAAAGCAGATGAAGTGATGGCAGTAACATAGGACAACAGTCAAAATGCCTTATCTTGGCACTACTAGTTGGGGGCCACAGGCATTAAAGCCATTGGTCAATGGCATCCCCGGTTCATACATCATTTTTTTGCCAATGCCCATTTTTGTTCACCTGTGCCCTCTGTTTACAGCTCTCAGATGATGGACACAACTAGGCTTGCAAAAAGTCGGGAGCACGGGAGCAAATGCTTCCGGGACGGATGAGAGCCGACCAGGATCAAAATGGGCTGGCGAGCAAAAACGTTTTCGATTTGGCAAGCAAAAAGCTTTGCCAAAATATGACCAGGCTCAATAACTTTTTGCAACCCTGGACACAACAATAAATTTCTTTCCCGTTCAAAAGTGTGCCAGACCTACCTAACACCAACGGACTAAGAAGATCCGAATTGCGTCACGAAAGCCCAGCGTAGAAGGTCTATTTCACTGTCAGCAACCCAATATACCTGCATAAGCAATCCAATATTTCTCACAACAACTATCCTGTCTGAGCAAATTAAATTATTGCCCAAGCTTGTACAGGTCACTGATCAATGCAAACACCAAATAACCAATCTAACCTTTAAGACACAGTGCTTTCACTCTTTCCAGTTCTGCCTCCCTCCGGGCAGAAATGACCAACTTTGCCCCAACACTTGCCAGCTTCACTGCCAGCGCTTCGCCGATTCCACTTGAGGCACCGGTGATCCAAATAATTTTTCCCCTCAGTTTCTCTGGAAAGGAAGGGACATAAGAACATGTTGATGTGACAGAAAATGTTGTGGATTTGAGAGCAGCGCTGGCAAACATGCATACCTAGGTGCTTACATGGCAATAAAAGGAACCATGTTTTTTTATCCTCAACATAGCATTATGTCATCTTTGCAAGTGATCGAGCATGAATGAAAACTCAATGATGTGGAGTGTTTCTCAAAACTCAATCCTGCAGTCTTTTGATAAGGGTGAGGTGGTATGTGGCTTATCATTGGATCTTTCGAAGGCCTTTGATTGTGTGGTCCATGAAATTCTTCTGAGGAAGCTTGAATTTTATGGGGTCCGTGGACATGTCCTTCACCTGTTTAAGGATTATTTAAGTGATAGGAAACAGTCCGTTAAAATCAATAATTCTGTCTCCGCTCCAGTGACAATTGACAGGGGTGTGCCTCAAGGTTCTGTGCTAGGCCCTTTATTGTTCATTTTGTATGTCAATGATTTTTTTAATATCAATATTTGTAGCAAGTTGATCCTGTATGCTGATGACAGTTCCCTATTTTATCCATCACATTGTGTTGATGATGCTGTAAATCATATCCAAAATGACTTGGTCGTAGTCAGTTTGTGGCTAACCGCCAACAAACTGTGCTTGAATGTGGGCAAACTGAAGCTCATTATATTCCGGTCGTCACACAGAAATCTTCTTTATGATTGGGACTCCTACTATGTTTCACTATCTGGGGTCCGTATTGGTGTCTCGGAGAGTGTGAAATTTTTGGGAGTTATACTTGATCAAAATCTAGACTGGACAAGTCACACACTTGCACTTAGCAGAGTATTAAATAATCTGCAATTTATGTTAATCCGAGCGAAAACAGTTCTTCCTAATCACATTTTACGACTTCTCTATTTTGCCTTTGTCCACTCGCGCCTGTCTTATGGCATTGAAGCTTGGGGGAATACATATTCAAGCAGACTTAGTGGTTTATACCGTAAACAAAAGGCCATTATCAGGGTAGTAAGCGGCCGTCCTAGATTATTTCCAACCATCGAACTTTTTGTTGATACAAATATTATGCCTATTTATCACCTTGCTGTTTATCGCTCCTTGTTGTACTGTCACAGGATTTTGAGGTCTGGTTTGGACCTTGATGGTGTCACCTTTGTGTCGTTGCCTGGTCCTATGGAAACAAGGGCCCAGGCATCAAACCAGTACTGTTTGCCAAGGATCAATACAAACATGGGTAAATTCTCCCTGAACTATCGCCTGCCATACCTTTGGAACTTGCTTCTACCTGACTTGAGAAGCCACCTGTTACCTAGGACTTTCAAGAGTGGTCTCAGACAGTATTTGGAAAAAATGAATACAGAAGTGCTCTTGAACAGTTTCTATAGGTTTTAACTGTGCATCTCACATGAAAAATGTGGTTTACCTAAGCCCTGAGGGTTTCTGCCAGGGACAGAACAGACTGATTGAAACAGACTGGGGTTCAAATAGACCTAATCCAGCTACCTAAAAAAAAAAAAATTCTTTGTGGTGAGTCTAAAATTTTGTCGTTTGGTGCATAGGTGTCCCACTCAGGTTGTTCCCATTAACAGGTAGCCGAGGGGGGTGGGCTAGTTCTAGCTCCGCTAATCCCCACTCCCCTACCCCGGCTAAGTCCTTCTTAGAATAAAAAGCATATTTTGTTAATCTCTTGTTTCCTTTATTCCCGTCTCTGATGTTTCATACATCACTTGCCATTCTCTTCTAGGTGAATATACTTACTGTGTGATTTCCTGTGCATAATAAAAAATTTGGAGATGTGCTATTGATACAATTTCATTGATACAATTTCACTGGACTACCATTGATCTCTTCTCGTTGGGATTGGCTGGTGCTGTATGATGCGTCTGGGCTGTGAGTTTGTTTTGCTGATTTATTTTCTTATTCTTCTGTTGTTTGCTGTTGTTCAATTGGGTGAACGAATAAAAAAACAGAAACAGAAACAGTGCGAGCATGAGTACCAATTTTCAGAATCATGATGTACCTACCGAAATGGGCAACAATCTCGTCTGGGTCCTGCTTGGAAGACACTCATCGCTAAGCTCCTTTTAAATAAGACCAAAAATAATCTGTTTTGGCCCCAGGCCCAGAAGGGCAGGGGCTCGGCTTAGCTGAATCCACACCTGATCCTTAGCCCATGGATCAAGTTTTTTTTTTTAAACAAGGCATGAACAGTAAACTGCAATCTGTTCTCGGTTCTTTAAAATGGAAAAAGGAGAGAAATAAGAACACGACAGGCTGGTCAAGACACTTTAAATAACAAGCACACTCCTTGAACTACCTATTGTGGTGATTCTATCACAAAAGTTCAATTTCAAAGCTCATCCAGTAGGCTGGGCGCCTTTGGGTACCTTTACCAAGGTTATGTTAGGGGAAGTTGAATAATGTTACGTCAGATTTGTAAAATTTACTGTTAATCCACCAATGAAATCATGCAGGCCACATGGGTATTCGTCGATGACCCCATCATGTCCTACCGGCTACCTACAATGTCAATATTTTGGTGGGTACCCCAAGCCCAACGTGGACAACTAACCTGGTTTCTTTCCAAACAGTTCAAAAAGTTTCAGAGTCACATTGCAATCGGCAGTGGCAACAAACAGCACCAGCAATGCTCCGATAACAATTAGAGCAGCTACTAGCAAACCAATTAGTAAACAGCAGACCATTTTGATGAGAATCAAGTGCCTATTTCTATTTGAGGTATGCCAAGCAGGCCTACAGAAAACAAAAGAAATCAGTTTAATTCAAAGGACGCACTTTTGCACAAGGTGCAAGGATTTCTGCACGAACGGTAGGTAGGTAGGAATATTCAAGTTAACGAACAGAAAACAGCTTTCAATATGTCTCCATTAAGGAGTTTCTATGGAGACAAGGCCTATTCAAGTAGGTTAGGTTAGGTATCAGACGCTGTCTTAAACAGGCTCTCATGCCAGAGAGGCAAAATGGTGATGCAAAAATAAGTTCTCCTTCGGCTTCGGCCCTTGCATATGATATGCGATTGTCACCCTCATTGCACCCTTGCTGATTGTCGTCAGTCTCATTGCATGACTTGGCAGTGGCTTGCATGCTGTGACTCTCGACTTGTCCAGAGTCTCATCTCAGTCCAATGCCACTGTATTCTCCGTGCAACATCACAGTTGAAACAAAAACAGCTCCAACCTTCGGCAGATATTTTTGCATGTCGATGTTTTCTCAACAATGCTCATGTTTTCATATTCTCGATTTTAGTTTTCTTGTGCAGGGTTGCAATGTTTAAATCAAACGTTTTAAACGTGTTTTAAATTAAGACTTGTTTCAAAGTTTTGTTTAAAGCGATACCTACATTTTCAACTGTTACATCTTCAAATGTAGGTACCCACCTGTCATTTAAAACAAAACAAAAAAACAGTAAAAACGTTTTAATGGTAACTGTTATTTTTAAAAAGCATATTGTCAGTTTTTCTAACTTTTCTTTGTTTTGCCTTCCTAGGTCATTGCCAGTGCTACTGAGAGCTCCGATTGCCGTACGCGTGCAATTCCCATGTAATTAAATGGGGTTTCTGCCGCAAATCCGGCAAATCACATGTTGCACATCCGAGACTGTGTGTGCAAATTTCAATTACCTCATCTAATTCAATTGGTTCTGGAGTTATTCAAGGAACCAGGCAAATATGTAGCATTAGCTTTTTGATGGTTTGATAGGGAAGATAAACCTATCCCGGTGCTCTGACATCACTTTCCAGACCTAAAAAACATGAAAAATGGACTGATATTGCCAGGATTTATTTTTCTTCCCGCTTTTTGCACTACACTACAGCAAAAACTAACAAAACCCAAAAGCGCTGAAGTTTTATGGTGGCCAACTTATCTTGAAAAGGCAATGAACAAATGAAAATTCTGAGGACATCAGTCCATCCAGCATGGTTTTTACCCGTGTCTATGTGCAAAATGTCATTCAACTAGTCCAAACGAGTGGTAAAAAAAGTTAAATCTTTGCACGATAAGAACAAATCAAATAAACTGCATTTAAACTTTGGAAGAATTTAAACAGGAATAGCAATCATTGCAATTTGTGACAAAACTACGATAGCTGGGCAAACTCTGAGCTCAGATTCTGATTCAGGAGATTCCAAACTAATAAACACCAATAACTCATTTTGGCCAAAAAAAAGCCTAGATCACAAAAAAATCAGGGTTGCCTACCCCTTTAAAGTTCGTCTCCTGTCAACAGAAGCTTTGCATTGCACAAGTCATTTAGCTAAGTTGACCTGGACTGGAGTTGCCAACCCGCCTCGTTGGAATCATTTGAAGAATGTTCGGAGTTCTGGTCACTGGTGCGTTCAGAATCATTTGAGAATGATCAGAGTCATTTGTTTTTGAACTTTTTTGTTTTGAGAATGTTCAGTCATTTGTCAGAATCATTTGAAGAATGTTCGGAGTTCTGGTCACTGGCGCGTTCAGAATCATTTGAGAATGTTCAGAGTCATTTGTTTTTGAACTTTTTTGTTTTGAGAATGTTCAGTCATTTGTCAGAATCATTTGAAGAATGTTCGGAGTTCTGGTCACTGGCGCGTTCAGAATCATTTGAGAATGTTCAGAGTCATTTGTTTTTGAACTTTTTTGTTTTGAGAATGTTCAGTCATTTGTCAGAATCATTTGAAGAATGTTCAGAGTTCTGGTCACTGGTGCGTTCAGAATCATTTGAGAATGTTCAGAGTCATTTGTTTTTGAACTTTTTTGTTTTGAGAATGTTCAGTCATTTGTCAGAATCATTTGAAGAATGTTCGGAGTTCTGGTCACTGGTGCGTTCAGAATCATTTGAGAATGTTCAGTCATTTGTTTTTGAACTTTTTTGTTTTGAGAATGTTCAGTCTTTTGTCAGAATCATTTGAAGAATGTTCAGAGTTCTGGTCACTGGTGCGTTCAGAATCATTTGAGAATGTTCAGAGTCATTTGTTTTTTAACTTTTTTGTTTTGAGAATGTTCAGATTCATTTGTCAGAATCATTTGAGAATGTTCAGAGTCATTTATCAGAATCATTTGAAGAATGTTCAGAGTTCTGGTCACGGGTGCATTCAGAATCATTTGAGAATGTTCAGAGTCATTTGTTTTTGAACTTTTTTGTTTTGAGAATGTTCAGATTCATTTGTCAGAATCATTTGAGAATGTTCAGAGTCATTTATCAGAATCATTTGAAGAATGTTCAGAGTTCTGGTCACGGGTGCGTTCAGAATCATTTGAAAATGTTCAGAGTCATTTGTTTTTGAACTTTTTTGTTTTGAGAATGTTCAGATTCATTTGTCAGAATCATTTGAGAATGTTCAGAGTCATTTATCAGAATCATTTGAAGAATGTTCAGAGTTCTGGTCACGGGTGCGTTCAGAATCATTTGAGAATGTTCAGAGTCATTTGTTTTTGAACTTTTTTGTTTTGAGAATGTTCAGATTCATTTGTCAGAATCATTTGAGAATGCTCAGAGTCATTTATCAGAATCATTTGAAGAATGTTCAGAGTTCTGGTCACGGGTGCGTTCAGAATCATTTGAGAATGTTCAGAGTCATTTGTTTTTGAACTTTTTTGTTTTGAGAATGTTCAAAGAATGTTCAAAGAGTTCTGGTAAGGTGTTACGATTGGGCCAATTCCAAAAAACTGACCAGGATCCGGAAAATGAATAAACTTCTCTGTGCGCTTGAAAAAATGAAAACAAGATGGCTTGATAACTTTGGGTTTGAAAGCAAATTTTATACCAAAGTTAAATAAATGGCTTTTTACATTGCCGCAGAAGAAAACTCTGATGTATCGGTAAAAATAATTATGTGAAAACCAAATCCAATGACTATCCAATATACGTAGGGTGATAGATAAGTTTTTAGCATTAGCTGTTATCTCTTTTGCTTGTGATGATAGAATTGTTTACAATGGCTTATTTTAAAGCTGAGAGGATATCTGATTTGTGTTTGAAATTGGAAGTTTTTATGATTCCTGTTGACTGAATAATGAGTCTCTTAACTTTGTCTCCTGAAGCTTGTGACCTGAAAACACTCAAATATTGCAAATCGATTGCAAACAGCAACTTTTTTACGAAGTCGATTCTCAGACAAAATGCAAGACAATTTTGAGACCGATTGGAGATAGAAAGAGGGGGCTGTGCTTATTCATGATGAGAATGTTTCGCGCTAGATAATCAGCATTAGTGCTGGAAAAATCATGCCTGAAGGTGAGGTGTCATCTGGACGCCCATCTGACTGCTGTGAACGAGGCATTTGGTGTTGCTGTGAAGTCCATGGTCGCAATGAAAGGCATGTGACTTTTCATTTGTTTAGGTAGGACATTGCCCTGCCAACTAATAGTCATCACACGATTCTAAATCATTGGAGCTGCGTGCAGTAACAGCGTTCGACCTCTCACCTCCGACCTCGTTTTGCCCATTTTCGACACATGTGTTCAATGTCAATGCACATGCTCAGAAAACTGCCTCCAAAATTGACCGACTACAGGAGCAAAAAAGCAGCGGTACTGCCTCATATGGCTTATGAATCTGGCCTCGGCACCCTAGATACCAGAAACATCCAAAATCCAAGATTTGGCCATGACGGGTGGTGATTTGTGAGACTGGAAGAGCTTCCAAAAGGGTTGAATTCACAGTGCCAAAGTTCCCCTGAAACGGACTTTAGCCATTCCTTTGTGAATTGGCTCAGAAAGTTGCAATTTTACGTCGGTGTGAAGGACGAGTCCAGTAAAGGCCCCAGAAAGTTTCATTTTCCTATGTCCACCCAAAACCGATTTAGAGGACCATGCTAATTACTTATCTATCACCCCACGTACCTAGGTCTATTATGATAGGTAATAATTTTTCAAAAATGCAAAAGGACCATATCCAAAATAATGAATGAGAAAGTAATCTTTTTAATACCTGAGGAAGCGCTTAGCCGAAAGGATAGTTGAGCTCTAATCCTTTATGATAAACACTATAAAAATTTATGATGTCGAAATGTCACTGCTGCTACGACACGGCAGCATTTCCAAACAAATGTTGAATGATGCTGCTGTGCATGGTCATGACATTTTTGTGTTACATGACCAAATCTTTTGACCAACTCTCCTCTTCAATGGCTCATTTTTGCATGCTTTGCATGGCGTTTCATGAGCATCGTAGAAAGGATAGTAGAAAGGTAGTTGATTGGCTGGCACACCCCTATATCATCTGGGCTGAACAACTACAAATTTTTGACTGGACTGTATACTTTCCTATATTTTGATTGTTGTTTTTTCTTATGTTGCCTACAATAATGTGTTGTCTACAAATACAAGTTCATATGAAATTTGTCCAATAAGACTCCTACTTCACCAACTAGTAACTCTCAAGCATTGGCGTCCTAAGTGGTAGGTAATTCCCAACTCAAGCATGGCACAGCCCAAAATTCCGATTCCAACACATAGGTAACAAGGTATCCAGAAGAGAAGCAAGAACAGGAAAGGCAGCATTGTGTGAGAGACTAATTAAAAGTATTCCTCCTGCGACATCAAGCTGAGAAATGCGAAGGCAGATCACTTTGTCTATCTCACAGATCACTTCTCCTTTGCTACAACCTGTGGTATTGTGGCCATCGATCCACCGAGTAATTTCTTGACTGTGTCTGGGTTCATTGCATGCAAAAACCTGGAGGAGAAAAAAAGAAAGTGGGTAGTTCAAACTTAAATTGAAAACCATGAGGGGCTAGGCAGTAGAAACTTGTCATGCCTACACCTTGAGACATCTCTGTGCAGTAGCTTTTTTCAGAATGGCGCAACTCTGCGATCTCCGAATCAGACTCCTTTCACCGTCAAAGACAACAGTAGGTATCTCTTAGCCAAAGAGTCGGTCTCTGGTCACCCTGTTCAAGTGATTGGGATATGAAAGTGGCCCTTGCAGAGACGGATCTCCAATGAGCCCAACAGGTGGAAGTCCGAGCATCCCAAATCAAGTGAATTCTGTGGTCACACCAGATGTAAAGTCGCAATGTGGTAACCTTGTGAGTGGCAGCGAGACTTTTGTGTGAATTGGCATTGACATGGAAACGAAGAAATCCTCAGCATTTTGTTCTTAATTTCTCGTCGCGTCCTCTCAAAAAATTGGTAAAAAAGCTGCCAGAGATGGTTTCTCCTTATTCTGGGCAGTCGGTGATGGTCACTCCTATGACATCCCAAAAAACTTAACGCATCAACCTGCCTTCAGGAGGGATCACTTGGATTCTCTTATGGTGATCATGTGCCCAAACTTTCCTTGCCGACATCTTTGGAGTCTGTCACCCTCATTAAAAACACACCCAAAAGTTATCCACACTAACAACAGCAGCACAAGGCAGTCACTCATCGGTCATCGACAACGACTTGAAGAAGGCGATAACAAACTGTCAGAGCAGGAGGAGATGATCGCCATCGACGGCACAAGGTATCTGATCTCTAGGTCACAGGAAATTGCCACTCTGTAAGGTGTCTTCGTAAAGATGGCTTAAGGTGCGCGGCAAGTTTCGACTGCCAAGTCTCAGACTTGAATTACTTTATGGTTTTTAATTTTTTAAACATCTACGTACAGGTGATACAAAAAATGTATACTGAAATCTGTGCATGCTGATTTTTGCTTTTTTCGCTGCACTGGTTGACCGCAGAGTAACCGTAATGGCCACTGCTCACAGATAACAGTCCTTCGAGCCGTTTCTAGCTGAACTGTCCCCAGTCTGCCAGGAACTTGGCCTGATGAAAGGGCAGTACCCAATGCTTTCAGCAAGATGGGACCCCATCATCGCATATCGGCCATGGCAATTTGCAGTTTCTGCTCCATGAATTCCCGGAACGGCTGATTTCTGCTCCATGAATTCCCGGAACGGCTGATTTCGTGCAATTCCGCTTTCCCTTTTTCATCTGACACATCCCCATAGGGGGGGTATGGGGTTATCCCCCTGGCCAAAGGCCAGCCACCCCCCGACCAAAGGCCAGGGCCCTCCCCTGGACGGAGCCTGGGGACCCTGGCAAGGTCATCTTTGACCCTTGCTTGCTCCCCTCATGCATGTGCTTTTAGCTTGCCCTGGTCTGGAATTTGACCTCAGGAACACGAATTTTGCATGTAGGTAAATGAACTCAAAATTTCAAAATTTCTTCAGCTTCTGGGGCTCCGCCCCCCAGACCCCCCGCCAGGGACTCTGCCCATTGGAACCCCACTGGGGCTCCGCCCCAGACCCCGATTAATGGGGGCTCTGCCCACGCCCCCAGTGTAATGGCGCTGTCCCCCCCTAAGACCCGCTCCTTTAGGAATGCCTACTGACAGCTCATAGTCCCTCCCTAATCCCAACAGATTTCTTCCTTTGGGGCTATGGAAGGAAGCTGCATTTCATCATCCCGGCAGGCCAGAATCAAGGGCCAACCTTCGCCAAAGAATAATCGTTGTAATTCGGACCGTCCCCCACGAAACCTTCGCTGGTGTGTTACGCATAGGGACTGACAGATACCGGTACCGATACCAGTTTTTTCCGATAATATCGGTATTTTTCCGATACCGATACTATCGAAAAAAGAGTTCGTCAAAGGGAATAATTATTCCTTTTGAAGAGAGGTATGTTTTTTAATTTTCATGATGTCAGAGAACACATTAGGTATTTTTGATTTTATTGTGGCGGTCCGGTCAAAGAGATTTTCATTCGTATCAATTGCAGGTGCCGCTAAACAGTTTTCCCCCATGTCTCCACACGTCAGTGTGAAAACAAAAGTCCTGCCAAGCCCTCTTCACCCAACCTCATTCCCTCCTTTGTCAAACAGAACTGCAGTGCGGCCAGATGCAGCGCTTATGATTGTCCAAATGAAGAATCTGTGTTTCTGTTTCTGCAGGTGAATTATTCCCAACCAACCGACCATCCCATCATGAGATTGGAGGCAAACAAATGCATGCAGAACAGCGGGGAGGGCCAGATCTGGCCAGTGACGCATTTTTTCTTTGATGAAAAGACCACACGCGCATACACACACTCATCCAGACCCAGGGGATAATTCATTTGCACCTTTCAAAAAAAATCTGCTTGCAGTTGTGCCCGAAAGGAAATGCCCTGACAATCAGAAGCCCATACAATGTGGACTTTGGATCAAGTTGTCGAACTACCACCTTGAAGCATGTTTCGGTACTCGTACAAAACACGAACACGTGCGCACAGCCAAAAAAGACATGCACACAACTTTGCCCTGCTAAAAGAGATTCGCACACAGCCTATGGAAAACATGAACACACCCGCGCACAGCCAAAACAAACCCATTCAGACCCACTTGCTTTTCCCATAAATTTTAGCTTTCTTTTTTTTCAGGCGATTTTTGGTGGGAAAAGTTTGAAATGGCGACATGGACAATGTGCTGCCATCATGAAATACCCAAAATATTCGGCGCAGGTCCAGGAATGGATAAATAATTAATGATACATATCTTTCGCATGGTCAGAATCCTATTTTCTTTGTCCATCCCTCCCCCGATATTGTGCACAGGCGCAAACTTTCTCAGTTCCAATTTTCAATGCTCTTTTTCCTGTTCACACCACACGTCGATTACCCTTGGAATCCAAATCAACGCAAGGGTCAGCGGAATTTCAAGCAAACACGCAGACCTGCTCTTACTTGTCTTTGCCAAAAGTTTGGGAAATAAACTATCGGTTATCGGTATTAATCGGTTATCGGTATTAAAGATTATCGGTATACCGGTATTATCGGAAAAAAGCCATATCGGTCAGTCCCTAGTTACGCATCCTACACCGATGACTGGAAGCATGCACAGACCTTCAGGGCAGCCACTTTGAACACCGCATGCATCCACATCCACGACAGTCATCTACCGAACACACCAACGACATGCCAAAGAATCATCGCTGCCTGAGAGTTGAGATGCGGAGAGTTGAGTTGAGCAACTTTTGGGAAACCATACAGTAGTTCGAGAAATGGAAGGTTTTCGGTCATTTCAATAGAAAACCAAGGAAACCCTCAAATGAACGGCGAAAACGGAGGGACAGAATAATCGACAGCCGGTCACCTCAAGCAAACTGATCTGAAAAAAAGATAATTTGAGCAGCACTCCTGCTCGCTTGCTCCATAATCACAACACAACAAGCACCTACGAAAAAAATGCCATTGTGAATGTGAGCTGAGAGATTCAGCATTGAATCAGAGTTTCTCCGTGAAACTGTCAATATTAAAAATCAGATCCTGCCTGCTGTTGCCCAACATCGGCTGAATCTTGCCGTTTTTACAGAAAGCGGAAGAGAAATTTGGGTGCATCCCACTTGTTCTGCAGGTACGGCTCCCATTTCTTGATGATCCCCATCTTGTAAAAAAGTGTGCATCTCGCACCCTCTATCCCTGGAAGGCCATCCTTAGGACAGCAAGTACGAAGGGCGTTCGAAAAAGTGTTGACATCACCCTGTAGTTCAAAAAATATTTTATACAATGTCAAGATTTCGGTTAGCTTAGGCCCATATAATACTTTCTAGCTCTTGCCTTACACATTTACAGTTATCCAACCCAACCGTCCATGGGCAGAATAGCACTCAGATTAGGGTGAGTTCCATAGCTCTGAAAACATTGCTTTGGCAAAGTCCTGAATACGTGAACATGGTTTTTATGCCAAGTTGTTTTCAGTTTAGGTAATACAACCAAAAATTGATTGCTGGTGCCAAATCAGGAGATGGGCTTGAGGAGGCAGTAATTGTTTGTGGATGTGGTGTTTATCATCCAAAAATCTAAAACTTATGTATTTGTCGTTCAAAAGGGAATGTTCAAGATTTCAAGACTTAGCAAAAAGCAGTATTTTTCAGAGCTCAGGAACACACCCTCATCTATTTACCACTATGCCATGAAAAATTGCATAGATGTCTGCAATTTTGTGCTGAAAGAGCTGGAGAAATGTTTGAAGCCCTTAACCAATCATTATGGCGGGATGATTTTCTGAACTAAAGGGTGATGTCAAAAAGTTTTCCAACACCCTTCGTAACCAGTGCTTCAAAAAAAAAAAAACATCACCAGAGCAATAATGATGGGATAAAGAATTATTATTTGCCAAAGAGGAGCGGATGTTGACCAAGTCATTGTCGCCGAGGAATTACCTTGATAATTCCCAGGTAATTTGATGATACCTAATTACCCAGGTAATTAGGTTTCTAAGTTTCAGAGGCAACAGTTAAATGGAGCCACATACAGGCAAATTCCGTCACCATTTCAAATCATTTTGTAAGTGACAAAAAGAGAGATAGAGAAAGAGCAAAAAAGCCAACACAACTCACAGCCTGAGCAGAATTGGTACGTAGACGGACACATATAACATTTCAATCAAAGGGAAAAGAGCCATCCAAGCTTCGTCGAGACGGTTTACAATTGCAATTGCTGTCAATTCGGCACATCTTTCTGTCAGCATCCTCTTCTGTTTTGGATCATGCTTCTTGTTCACTTTCTAAAAACATACATCAAGGTGTGCGATAGGTAGGTACCGTAGTGGAAAATCACCGGTTCTTCAGGTTGTCGGATGTTTAATGTTTTGTACCATGTCTGGGAGGTCATTCCTTACCTTGACAATCTTGCACGTAAGGAAGATCTTTCATAGATGCTTTGGATGCCCATGTTCGCAAGTGGGAAGAATATTTTACATACATCGCTTTTCAAGCTACTTGGAAGAAGGTGTCACCCACCCACTGGTGCCTCACTTGTGGACTTCTTTGCAAGCAGGTACCTACGGAAACAATGGGGTGCAGCCAATGAGATCGCAAGGTGGTGTGGTCAGAAAAACCACCTCTGAGTTATTGGCTCCCCAGTTTCTGATTTAATTTAATTTACATTATTAATTTGCAGGGGTTTTAATCCCGGCGCAAATCAGCAACCGGATAACAGAAAACAAACACACAATATGTCACGTACATTAAATATAACAGCCATTGTTGGCATATGTCAGAGGAATAAAGGAAACAAAAACTTTAGGCATGTTTTTGGTGATGTCAGACAACCATTGTTCAACATTTTGTTTGAACATTTCGATATTGATATCACCCCTGGTTCCAAACACTCGTGGATGCAGAGAGTTCCAATCCCTAACCGTTCTGTGCACAAATGAATACTTTCCCACATCTTTGTGAAAGGCACCTGACCAAAGCTTAAAATCATGATCATTTCTGTTTTGGTAATTTGGCAGAAGCAAAAAGTCCTTTATTTCTGACCAGCCACCCACGTTATTTAATCCCAAAAATAAACCAGCAAGTCGGGAGATCATTCTACATGAAGCTAGTGAAGTCCATCCAAGGTCTTGCAACATTGACGTAACACTGTCAAAAGGAGCATATCTACCAGTCACAAAACGTGCCGCTCTTCTTTGAACTCTCTCCAAATTTTTAATCTGTATAATTCGATAGGGGTCCCACACAGTTGAAGCATATTCAAGTAGGGAACGAACCAAAGCAAAATAAACTTTTTCCTTGACACCTATTCCAGCATTATAAAAGGTGCGCCTAATGAAGAACAGAGCAGAATTTGCCTTTCGAACAATCTGATTAAATTGAGCATCCCAAGATAGTCTTGGATAGGGTGAGTCCCAGGTACTTAACATGATCAGCAATCGGTAACTCAAAGTTTCCAAAATAATATTTACTGGGAATGGGCTGTAATTTAGTGGTAAAGCAGACAACAGTACATTTTTCAATGTTTAGCCTCATTCCCCACTTCTTTCAGCTGAAGTGTGAATTTCCTGCGAAATGACACAGTCATCCGCAAACAAATTTATGAGACAACTAACAGTAGAAGGAAGGTCATTTATAAAAATAGAAAACAAAGTAGGAGCCAGAACACTACCCTGCGGGACTCCAGAGGTGACGGCCCTGATTTGTGAACAAGCCCCATTTATGCATACTTGCTGGGTACAGAAGCTGAGAAAATCAGCAATCCAATTAAAGACTTATTAAAGACTGATTGATACAACCGCTCTCGCCCGGAGGCCGGGTATATGGACATCCATGTCCACCATCGTTTGCAAGCCCCAGTACACTCGTAAAATTCCCACCATAAGCAAAAAATTAAGCAGGTTAATCTTCCTGATTGTCCAGTGAGTTGGGTAGGGAGGTAGAGACTCTTCTGGGGAAGTACTGCCAAGGGTAAGTCGGCCTGCCGTAGCCAAACAACAAAGATACCTACCTCATTTGGGTTTTCAGTATACACCTCCGAGAGATTGTTTGAAACAACAGGACCAGGACAGATCAACGTAACATCCAAATTGCTCCAGAGGAATTCAGTTCTGAGAGATTCGAAATAGCCCTGCAAGTGTAGGTAAAAAGCATCCATGAGTGAATGAGTACCTAGGTAGGTAGGCAGTAAAGTACCAACCAGCCAAAAATATGATCTGCATTGCCTGCTTGTTTGCAGACACCGACACGAAAGAACAAGACAAACAGAGGCAGGTACCTGCCTACCTTAACAAGTGGAATGGGGTTTGGAGAGACAATCAACCAAATCATACACCAACCCTGCAAGGCTGTGGCGACCGATTGATTAGGATGTGCTAATTTTGTTCATTCTTTCTTTCTATTCCCCTAGGTGGGTGGGTGGGGGTAAAGTTAAATGAGAGTTTTAGAAGTTGTGCTGGCAGGGAGGCCAGGCACGAAACTTTGAAGGTCAACCTTTGTTTTGGTTGGCTGGCTGGCTGGCAGAGCAAAAGGGTGGAAGCAGTAGAGCTACCTTGTTGGAAGTGGCCAAGAGAGGGCCAGCCTCAGAAGAAGACTGAGGGTTTGCAGAGATGAATGCCAGCTGATTTGATGTTTTTGCAAGACCAATCAGAAAGGAGGATTGAAACATCAACTCTGATTGGGGAGGTGCCAGTGTGAAGTGGACTCAATTGAAGAGTCATCGCTTGAGTGCAACAACTGCTGAAGAGGACAGTTTGCGGTCAACTAGCCCAGTGAAGGGAGGAGCTGCGTTCACACAACAAATCAAAGGGGGGGATTGGATTGCCCAGTGAACTGAGAGACGTGTGAGAGTCTCGTTCGTTGAGAGATTCACAGGAAGGCGTGACTATCGGCAGTGGGGAGGACCCTGGGTGTGTGTGTGCTACATCGGCGAGGCAGAGAAGGTGATTAATACAAATGTTTTTCTTTGTCATTGTAGTCTTGACACCTATAATCATTTGTTGTTGACCTGTGAATTGGATTAATTCTATTCTCTTATTTTATTATTTAATAAAATTTAGGTCCCCATCAGGGTGATTGGAGGTGGCTCTCATGAGTTGATTGAGGCTAATGGTTAAAGCCTGTAGTGACACAAATTTAGGTTTAGGATTTGTGCTTAGTCTTTTGATTAAAGTGAACCACTTACAAGAAGACAGAAGAAGCTGCTGAAAGAGAAAGAGAAGACGAGTGACAGGATAGAAGTGGTAAGTCCTGATCACGTGTACGTTACATTTGGCGACCGTGACAGGACCCCGACAGAACAAGTCAAAAGGGTCAAATATTGGAGATACGAGCCTGTAAATTGCAGCGGAATAGGTTGGATGATGGGGTGGCGAGATGATCTGGAGATATTAAAGAAGGAGGTGAAAAAGATCAAGGATGAAGAGTTGAGAAGAGAGAAAGAAGTGACATTGGAAGAGTGGGTGGAGGTAATGGAAGAGAAGGAGTTGCGGGAAAGAGACGATGAGGAAAAGCGTCCATGGTTGTTTGCGGACTGGAATAGTGGAAGAGAGGTGGTTAAATTGTTCGCGGCACCGGATCCGGGTTCATCAAGAACTGTGATGAATAGGGGTGCGATAGAGAGATATGGTGGAAGGTTAGTGAACAAAGGACATGTGGAGATAATATTGGATGGCAAGAGGATTGATGATGTTGATTGTGCGGAGGTAGAGTTGATGATCTTGGGAAGAATTTGGAGAGGGAAGGTTTTGGTGACTGAGTTGACGAAAGTCGATGTGTTGATAGGGAGAGACATAATTTTTGCTTTGAGGATACAATCGAACCTCGAAAATGTCAATTTTAAAGTGCAGAGAAGAGTGACAGAGGATAAAACGTGGATGGGAGGACTGAAGAGGGAAAGTGATAGAGACTTGAAGAAGTCTGTAGACCAGGAGGAAGGTGGACAGAGCTGTAAGAAAAAGCAAGTCCAGGAGAAGGAATTAAAAATGGACGAGCTACGGAAAGAACCGGAAGCTGAAGAAAGGAAGATAATGGAGAGGGAGCCGGAGAAAGTCGAGGAAAAGACTGAAGAAAAGGTTCAAGAGGTAAATCGAGAAGTAGAAGAGAGACAGATGGATTTTAGTATCGTGAAAGATGGTTATCAGGTAAGAAAAGAAGTGGGAGAGGAAGATGTAGTGAGACAAATGAGTAGAGATAGAGATAAAGTGAGCGATACAGAAATTTCGCAGGCTAGATCAGGAGTTGTAGAAGGTAAGAAGGAGGAGAGTGCAGAAGGAAAGAGAGGGATGGGCGGTTTGAGAGAAGTGAAGAGGCAAGTGGCAGAGTTAGATGAGGTTAAGGAATGTGGAGGCAGAGAAAAGAGACTAAGACGAGAAGAAGAGAAAATGAAGGTTAAGATGAAGAAGGAAGACGTAGTTGAAAGTGTTAGTGGATTGAGTGGAACGGTGGATGAAAGTGAAGAACAGAGGAGATGGAGCTATGCCAGGAAGCAAAAGTTCAAGGGTTGGAAATTTAAAGATGTCACGAAGAAGGATGAAGTTGGAGAACCATCGGAGGTGAGAGGACAAGAGACAGAGGAAGGTTACATGGTGAGAACTTTCCAGGAAGACGAGAGAGGTATCCACCGACAAAGGAAGGAGTTGGATGGATTAGAACTGGTTAGTGGTCTTGGAAGTAGTGTTGATAATAAGGTTAGGCCTACACACGGTAAACTGTGGTTAGAACAAGAAGAAGACAAGGTTGTGATAAAAGAAGAAGACGGGGGAGGTGGACGTGAGGTTGTGCAGATACTGGGGAGGAAAGGTATAGATGGTGGGAGTTGGCAGCAGAGGCGCCAAGTTGAAAATGAGGTGTCGGTAGAGAGGTTAAAGAAGTGGGTAGGCGGGAATGCCCCAACAAAACTGTCCCAGAGCGAAAAGGTGGGAGTTGAGGAGGCAAGAGGAGTTGTCAAAAGCGAGGTCAGTGGATTGGTTGGGAGAGGAAATCAGAGACCTTGGGTGGAAGGAGGAATGGTGGCAGAATATGGGCCAGTGTTTAGAAGTTTGCATGAGGATGAAGGCGGTGGGAAGTGGGAACGTGGAAGGGATTGGAAAATGGAGGGTGAAAGCAAGGCTGATGGGAGTGAAGTTTTGAGGTTGGTTAAGAGATGGCCTCTTTTGGGGATAGGATAAATTTCTAGTTGGGACAGGGGGTCAAGTCCTAACTTCAGTTGTGTTTCTTACGGTAGGCAAGGGCATCCCAAATTTTTGAAAACTTGCCCGAGGGCTTTGCTTTGCAATTATTCAGTTTTTGTGTCTTTATTTTTTTTGTGAAGATCTCGAGGGGAGATCTCAAGGGGACCCACCATTTCTGTGGGGCTACCTAAATGAAGTATGTTAGGAATTTAAAAGATTTTTTTTTGTGTAAGAGGAAGTTTGTGTGGTTAAAATAATTTGTGTTTGTAGAGCAGAAGGCATTTGAGATTTAACGTTGTTTTTTGTGGAGTTTTTTTTGTCAGTTGTTCCATGCACTTTTCAAGTGCAGGTGGGATTTAAATTTTGAGAAGGTACCTAGTTAAGATTTGAGTTTGAGGAGAGTTTGAGATACCTGGTAGATTTGTTTTTTTGGTAGGCAAGGGCAACCCATGGAAAACTCGCCCAGGAGGTATGACATATGGATGTTGGAAGATTGTTATTTTTGTAATCTTAAAGAAATGTTGAATGTTCGAATTTGATGTTTTTGTGTAATAATCTATTCATTGTAAGATGTGTTAAAACAAAAGTTTGATGTTATTTATAATAAAAGTGATTTAGCAAGTTGTTGAATGCAAGTTGTGACTTAATAAAGTTCCTTGGATATTCATTTGGTATTGAAGTTTGGAGTTCGGTTATTTAGAATTTCGTTCCCTTGGGGAGAATGTGTGCTTGAGAGTTAAAAGTTTGAGAGAGGAGATCAGAGTAAGTGTAAAGGGAGAATGAACAAATTTGGCACATCTTAAGGGAGGGGATGTGTGGCGACCGATTGATTAGGATGTGCTAATTTTGTTCATTCTTTCTTTCTATTCCCCTAGGTGGGTGGGTGGGGGTAAAGTTAAATGAGAGTTTTAGCAGTTTTAGAAGTTGTGCTGGCAGGGAGGCCAGGCACGAAACTTTGAAGGTCAACCTTTGTTTTGGTTGGCTGGCTGGCTGGCAGAGCAAAAGGGTGGAAGCAGTAGAGCTACCTTGTTGGAAGTGGCCAAGAGAGGGCCAGCCTCAGAAGAAGACTGAGGGTTTGCAGAGATGAATGCCAGCTGATTTGATGTTTTTGCAAGACCAATCAGAAAGGAGGATTGAAACATCAACTCTGATTGGGGAGGTGCCAGTGTGAAGTGGACTCAATTGAAGAGTCATCGTTTGAGTGCAACAACTGCTGAAGAGGACAGTTTGCGGTCAACTAGCCCAGTGAAGGGAGGAGCTGTGTTCACACAACAAATCAAAGGGGGGATTGGATTGCCCAGTGAACTGAGAGACGTGTGAGAGTCTCGTTCGTTGAGAGATTCACAGGAAGGCGTGACTATCGGCAGTGGGGAGGACCCTGGGTGTGTGTGTGTGCTACATCGGCGAGGCAGAGAAGGCGATTCATACAAATGTTTTTCTTTGTCATTGTAGTCTTGACACCTATAATCATTTGTTGTTGACCTGTGAATTGGATTAATTCTATTGTCTCTTATTTTATTATTTAATAAAATTTAGGTCCCCATCAGGGTGATTGGAGGTGGCTCTCATGAGTTGATTGAGGCTAATGGTTAAAGCCTGTAGTGACACAAATTTAGGTTTAGGATTTGTGCTTAGTCTTTTGATTAAAGTGAACCACTTACAAGAAGACAGAAGAAGCTGCTGAAAGAGAAAGAGAAGACGAGTGACAGGATAGAAGTGGTAAGTCCTGATCACGTGTACGTTACAAGGCCTCGCAACCTATACACAACCAAGCTTATAACCTAGGTAGGTCAGTGTCTTCAGTTCATTTGGTGACCAAAACCAACTTGGTAGGTACTTTCTTCAAAAAGGTGCTTTCTTAAAGTTCACCCAGTTTCCCCAGAAAAAAAAAATGTTGAAGGTTTCACCGATAACTTACCAAACTGGTATAATATGCAAATAAAAAAAAAGAAAAACTGGCGACCACATGGCATGCATTTCTTCATTGCGGACACAAATTCGCAATCTCTCCCCATTCTTGTGGACTTACAACAACAACAGTTTGTTGTCAGGAGTGAAAATGTACCTTGGTGCCGATGTCAACTTGAATACCGCAACATATTTTTATGGAAAAAATGACTGAGGATGACCCAAGATGCCACCTGTCCTCCAGTGAGGCAAATCCAGGCACTTTTGCAAATCATTTTTTTCATTTTTTTTTTTTTTAACATTTTTTTGCCATGTGCGACCATAGTCATTCTCAAAAGATCACCTTTAGAAACTCAAATCAGATCCCCAGAGATGTATAGAATAGCACTGAAACAGACAAGCAGTTCTTAAAATTGGAATGTGGGTCAGGTTTGTTTTGAAACAGCCTGTAGGTACATATGATGATTTTGCATTTGGAGTGTGAACAAGGGCAGAATGCTATACGGACAAGAGACAGCAAGTTGAAGCAAGGCCATGCATTGTTCTTACATGAAGTGCATGTTTTGAGCCAGTGTAAGCAGACGAATAGGGAAAAGGAGTTCGTCCAGCCATGCTCGACATCACCACAATGTGACCGTGAACCTTCTTCTCGGTGAAATAACGAACGGCAATTCTCGACAGATGCACAACACTGAACACATTCAACTCGAACAGGTCCTTGTCGACAGCAATATCGGTGTGCTCAAAACGTGCACGCTGGGTCCGACCGGCATTGTTGATCAGAATATCCAACTGACCAAAGTGTTTCACGACAGCTGAGAGCAAATCTTCGTGTTTGTCCAGCTGTACAACGTCCATGGGCAGGATCAAAATGTCCTCAGGTGAGAGTGATGGTGCACCTGAAACAAAGCAGGATTGGTAGGTAGGTAGCAAACAGCCAATGTACCCCCTGAAGAGGTGATCAAAAATTTGCAAACAGGAAGATAACGTGATGGCAGTAACACAAGGGTAAAAAATGCCTTATCCTGACACCTGTGCCTACTATTTACAGCTGTCTGATGATGTATACTGGCGGCGGAAAAAGATTACCTATCCATACATGTGAAAAATTTCCATTCTTGAGATTTTAGCCAAAACTTCATGCTGTAGAAATAAAAGATCCTCTTTCATCATTAATGTTGAAATCTGACACCTCTGATCATAATCAATCCAGTATTTCCTTTCTAACAACTATCCTGCCAAAGCAAATTGAATTGAATTGCCCAGGCTTGGAGGTCACTGATCAAAGCAAACAAATAACCAGTCTAACCTTTAAGACACAGTGCTTTCACTCTTTCTAGTTCCGCCTCCCTCCGGGCAGAAATGACCAACTTTGCCCCGACACTTGCCAGCTTCACTGCCAGTGCTTCTCCAATTCCACTTGAAGCACCAGTGATCCAAATAATTTTTCCCCTCAGTTTCTCTGAAAAGGAGATGTGACAGAACATTTTGCGGATTTGAAGAGCAGTGCTGACAGACATGCATAGGTGCTTACATGGTGACAAAAGGAACCATGTTTTTCAGCACTTAAATAGTTTTTTCCCAACTAAGCGAACGTGAATGAAAACTCAAAATATGGAGTGTGAGTACCAAATTTCAGAATCATGATGTAAATGGGTAACAATCTCGTCTAGGTCTCTCATCGCTAGCTCCTTTTATATTAGGTAGGCCAAAAGGCAAAAAGTATCCAATTTTGGCCGCAGGCCCAGATATGGCAGGGGCTCTGCTAGCTTCACCTTTAATTGTCATACAAAATCAATATACAGGGTAGCCCAAAAGCCCTGGCCATAGGAAAAACGCAAATTTGTCGTTTTTGTCATATTTTGTGATCTGAAACTTTTTCTGGCTCTGACATCGGATGTCAAGGCTTTGTTCGGAAATTTTAGCACCGAATAAAGTGGTGTCATCCATGGTGGGAGTTAGAAAAAGTCACAAATCACAAAATTTGATAAAAACAGTTAATTTAATTTTTTATATGGCCAAAAACTTTGGGCATCAGTGAATATGCACATGTTGTTCCGATTACGTCTTGTCAACCGTGGTTAGAGCAAGAACGAGTTTTAGACAACAAGATTTGATACCATCAAATTTGCATTTTTCCTATGGCCAAAGACTTTTGGGCTACCCTGTATTATCAAGAAAAATGAGGGCCAGAATCCATCCAGTTAAACCTGAATGTCACAACTGGCCAATGTCAGCTGGCAGGTAAAGCTGTCAATTTCCAATATTGTTCATCAATCCGTCACAGCCCAGATCAAAGTCTGAATCAGAATGATCCGATTTAGTTGATAATGATGACTCAAAAGGATACTCGTTTATTTTTCTGTCAAGCATATCATCCATTGTGTTCACCAACAACTTTCCAAGCTTCCATTGTGTGACCAGGGAGGTGGTTTATTTATAAAAACGAGCTGTCGAGGATGATGTGGTTCTGCAGTGATTAGACTTCCCTTAAATATGAATAATTGCACCACATTAGCTCGGATCGGTACATCCACATCATGGGCCACTCTCCAAAGATTTTTCACTCTCTGCAATAGGATTGTGCATCATTCATTGCAAACCTCGATGCCTGATCATTAAATTCCTGAACCCACCTGCTCTTTGGCCCATGGATCACGCTTTTTGTTGCGAAACAAATCATGAACAGGCTAGGTACTGCAATATTTTTCGGTTATTTAAAATGGAAAAAGGACAGAAATAAAAATATGACAGGCTGGCCAAGACACTCAAAATAGCAAACACTTGTTTCAGTGTAGCGGTGATTAATTCATAAAAGTTCAACTTCAAGCTCATCTAGTAGGCTAGGTGCCTAGGCTGGTAATCCATAATATGCCACCTAGCGGGAAGATTTGGTGAGTCAGTTAACGCCCAACCAAGCCTAACCATCATGACAACCTTAGGGTAGGTTATGTTAGGTTCGGTTGGATAAGTTTATTAGGTAATCGACCTCCGAAATCAGGTAGGCAACATATTCGTCGATTACCCCAAGCCCAACATGGACAACTGACCTGGTTTCTTTCCAAACAGTTCATAAAGTTTCAGAGTCACATTGCAATCGGCAGTGGCAACAAACAGCACCAGCAATGCTCCGAGAACAATTAGAGCAGCTACGAGCAAACCAATTAGTAAACAGCAGACCATTTTGATGAGAATCAAGTGCCTATTTCTATTTGAGGTATGCCAGGCAGGCCTACAGAAAACAAAACAGATGCTGAATTCAAAGGATTCACTTTTGCTCTAGCCGTGGGGAGTTCAAGTCAGGATTAAAATAAGCTTCGGCAGTAAATGTTTGCCTCTTCCCCACCATTTTCAAAAGCGGCTGGGCAGGGTCAAAAATTTGCTACCGAAGCAAATTTTAATCTTGACTTAAACTACCCATGATAGGAGTCTCAAAGGGGCAAGGTACCTATTCGAGAGGCAATGGTGATGTAAAAAAATAAAAACACACATTTTTGGACATTACATTCAAAAAAATCAGTCCCTTGCATTGCCAGTCTCAGTGTTTAGGTGGCAGTGGTATGCTTGCCGTCACGCTCGACTTGTCGAGTCTCTCATCTCGGTTCAACGCAACTGTATTCACAGTGCAACATCACAGTTGAAACAAAAACAGCTTCAACCTCTTGCACGTTGACTGAGAAGCTCATGTTTTTATTCTTGTTTTTAATTTTATTGTGCAGGGTTGCAGTGTTTTAAAGAAAAAATGTTTAAAGCAAATGTTGGTTTTTTATCTTGTTTTAAATGAAGGCTTGTTTTAAAGTTTCGTTTAAAGCGATACGTACCTATCATTTCAAACAAAAACAAAAAAAAAACATTCAAACCGTTTTATGATAATAATGACCGTGCTATTATTGATAATAATGACCAAAATTTAGTAGGTGATATAATTAAGCCGTGTAAAATTGCTAGGTGGATAAGGCAGATGCCTGGCTCTGGGTGCATGACTTCTGATGGCTTTTCTTTCAACTTTATTAAGCTGTATCCTGATGTGTTTTCAAGGTTCTTGTCGGTGATTATGAAAAATCGTTAATCCTTGGCCAGTTGCCATCAAGATGGAAAAATGCATATGTTAAACCGATTCCAAAGAAAGGTGATATCAAAAACGTTAATTCATACAGGCCTATTAGCCTAACTAGCACCTGTTGCAAGGTCATGGAACATATTTTGTCTGAATACCTACCTGAAATCTAGACTCGAATCGGTTGGTTTCCTTCATCCATCACAGCATGGATTCCGTGCCGGTTTCTCTTGTGAGACACAACTTGTTAAGTTCACCCAGCGTGTTTCAAATGAGATCGACTCTTCCAGCCAGTAAGACGCAATCTTTCTTGATTTTGAAAAAGCTTTTGACATTGTCCCTCACGCGGCTCTCTTAGAAAAACTAAGAAATGTAAACCTCTGCTTTCCAGTCTTTAATTGGATTGCTGATTTTTTCAGCTTCCGTACTCAGCAAGTACCTATGCATAAATGGGGCTTGCTCACAAACCAGGGCCATCACCTCTGGAGTCCCGCAGGGTAGTGTTCTGGCTCCTACTTTGTTTTCTATTTTTATAAATGACCTTCCTTCTACTGTTAGTTGTCTCATAAATTTGTTTGCGGATGACTGTGTCATTTCGCAGGAAATTCACACTCCAGCTGATTCTCTTGTTTTCAAAATGATCTAAAAAAAATTTGGACTGGTGTGAGAAATGGGGAATGAGGCTGAACATTGAAAAATGTACTGTTGTCTGCTTTAACACAAAATTAAAGCCCATTCCCAGTACATATTATTTTGGAAACTTTGAGTTACCGATTGCTGACCATGTTAAGTACCTGGGACTCACCCTATCCAAGACTTTATCTTGGGATGCTCATTTATAGTGTTCGAAGTCAGGGAAATTTCCCAAAATTTTAGGAAATTTCTCGGGAAATTTCCCAAGTGATTTTTCCTGGGAAATTTCCCAATTTTCCCGGGAAATTTCCCGGGAAACTTCCCGGGAAATTTCCTGGGAAACTTCCCGGGAATTTTCCCAATTTCCCGGGAAAATTGGGAAATTTCCCGGGAAAATTCGGAATTTTCCCAATTTTCCCGGGAATATTCCCAATTTTTCCGGGAAAATTGGGAAATTTCCAGGAAAATTGGAAATATTCCCGGAAATATTGTGTGGATATTTCCTGCGTAAGTTGGGAAATTTACAGAACAAATCCAATATATTTTGCTGCCAGGACAACGGGATGGTGATGACGGAGGGATGACAGTGGCTTCGCCTGTGATGGCAGCCACTGATAATTAATGGTGCCAGTGACTGATAATACTCGCATATACATATATGAATATATTTTACATATACATATAAATAGGTACCTCGGTTGGTATTCACAATAATTGGTACCTGTGCATGATATGATTAAAAAGTGCATGCAAACATTTAACAGCCATTGGAGCACAGTTTTCAGCATAGTTTAATGCAGTTGCAAGAACTGCATTAAAAACCATTCATTGCAACTCCTGTTATGGTATATGCAGCCTCAAAGCACAATTTTGCAACAGCTGCCCTGCCATGCAGGTGCCATCGTGAATTCACAGAAATGCAGGCTGGCGTCGTCCAATCACCTGCTCGACTCATTAGATGATTCAATTATTAGGTATCAAATCAAGACTGTGTTGCGGAGTCAAAATAACAATGGAAGTCATTCAATGTTTTTTTGCTTTTTTCTTTTTTTTCGAAATTTTTTCGCTTTTTTTTTCCGAAATTTTTCTTTTCGACCAGACATTGGTGTGACCTGCTGCTTTTTTGTTGACTTGTTGCGTGTGCCGGTCCACAATTATTGGTTCATGGACGTTGTAGATGGTGGGAGCATGATAAATCCACCTGCCATTATTCGGTACTGTTACTTTCCAAGCGCAGTGTTCGATGATAGATACGCAGAAGCAATCAAACAATTTCCAATTTTCGACTCAACGCTACAGAAAATGCCTGGGATATTTCCCAAAATGGGAAAATCTGAAGAGCAGAGTAGAAAATTCCTCATTTTGGGAAAATTCGGAATTTTCCCGGGAAAATTGGGAAATTTCCCGGGAAAATTGGTAAATTTCCCGGGAAAATTGGGAAAATTCAGGAATTTTCCCAATTTTCCAAAATGGGAAATTTCCCAAGTTGAATTTTCCCGGGAAATTTCAAACACTACTCATTTAAATCAGATTGTTCGAAAGGCAAATTCTGCTCTGTTCTTCATTAGGCGCACCTTTTATAATGCTGGAATAGGTGTCAAGGAAAAGTTTATTTTGCCTTGGTTCGTTCCCTTCTTGAATATGCTTCAACTGTGTGGGACCCCTATTGAATTATACAGATTGAAAATTTGGAGAGAGTTCAAAGAAGAGCGGCACGTTTTGTGACTGGTAGATATGCTCCTTTTGACAGTGTTACATCAACGTTGCAAGACCTTGGATGGACTTCACTAGCTTCACGTAGAATGATCTCCCGACTTGCTGGTTTATTTTTGGGATTAAAATAACGTGGGTGGCTGGTCAGAAGTAAAGGACTTTTTGCTTCTGCCAAATTACCAAAACAGAAATGATCATGATTTTAAGCTTTGGTCAGGTGCCTTTCACAAAGATGTGGGAAAGTATTCATTTGTGCACAGAACGGTTAGGGATTGGAACTCTCTGCATCCCCTAGTGCAGGGCTCTTTGAAGGAACAAGTTGCCTCATGCAGCCTTCCGCCATTGCAGAAAGAGTCCATGCCTAAAATTCGAAGATGGCAGTGCGGGCGTTACCAGCGATGGTCACTGGCTTGCTTTCAAGGGCAAAATGCGTGAACTGTATATTGTGCTCGCGATAACTGCCGAACGCATTCGAGCTTCGCACCCAAATTTTGCAGAGAGGTTCTTGAGCACCAAACCTCGACTGACTTCAAAGATGAGCACGAGTGGCAACTTGGAAGTGGCAAAAAGGTCACGAGAAAGGGTCACGAACCACGGCAGGTTCAATTCGCACCATGGTTGAACACTCGCAGCTGGGCTTCTTGAACGCCCCTGCTCGCTGCATTGAAAAGGCGTCGAGGACTGCAGAGTAAAATAAAACCGCAATTTCTGTACGGTTATAGATTGAGGCCTCCGTGGTGCAGAGGCACCGTTCACGTCCAATGATCCAGAGGTTGCGAATTCGAGCCCAAGCGTCGTCAAATTCTGTGAGTACAAGGCAGAATGAGACAAGTCATTTTCTTAGGTTTTGGGAAAATGGATTTTTTTTTTTTTTTTTTTTTTAGTTTTCTGGATAAATTCAAATTTGTTGACAGTGGATGTCAAACTGCACTTCTCCTTGGAGGAACGTACGAATTTTTCATCCTCCTAGCAAGATTTTTATCAGCTCTGTGCCCATTTTCATGACTTATCCTATTTTATTTTGTTGGAAATTATAAAACTTTAATGCTGGGGTGATTTGTAAGAAAGGGACATAACAACTTTTCAACTGTCACAAACCAATTCCGGTTTGTGACAAAGCTTCATGCATTCCCTCCTGCAGCCGATCAACTGCTGCCTCACAGAACTCATGTTGCAGTTGCACAGAGAGACGATTTGGCCATTCCAAAATGAGTCGACGTTTCTGATCTCTTCAAGACAAAACAGTGTTGCTCGCAAAACAAAACAGTGCTGCTGCAACACGCTTCTCCATGAAAAAGTTTTTGAAATGTGGCCCGAAACATTCGGAAAATATTCTTTGCACTCCTTGCCATTGAAGCCCATGATGACATCCCACCATTCTTGGGGCCCAACTTTTTGAAAATGAAGCTGCTAGCTGATTCCGACAAAAAGCAACTGGTGTTTCTCTGAAGAAGGACAGAAACAGGGAAAGCAAACCATTTCTCGATATAGTGGCTTGGGTTTGAGCCTGCATCCCAAAGGACAAGCAAGACACAATGCCAGTTAATGATGTTTGTGACCGGAACTGATGTGAACACCGAAAAAAAGAGCTTTTCAAATGAGCATTAACATAAAGCATCATTTAACAAAAACACAGTGTGAACGACCATGTTAAATGCTCATTTAATAAAATCGATAGGTATAGATGATCATTAGATAAATGATCATTAAACCGTGCCAGTGTGAATTGGGTATAACAGAGGGACCCACATTCAAAACAAAGGCAGTTGACATTGCAAAAAGAGGAAACAGCATAGAAAGTAGGCACATGCAACATGCAACACACATGCCAGTGAACGGCGGGCACATTTTTTCCAATCCACTTCCGCATGCGCGTCTCTGATTGGCTGTTGGGAATTCCAGCCAATTTCAACATCCAAATTTCAAAACCAAACTTAACCAAACCTAACCTGACCTAACCTTACCTTACCGTATTGCGACCCGAGAAAGAGTTGCGAAGCGGAGGCAAACACGCCAAATGGCAAAAAGTGGTGGCAATGCAAAAATGCCAAAATTGATGACGTCATAAATTCAGACGACGGGATTGGCTGTTGGACACCACCCAAAATGTCAAATGGTTCATCTCGTTATGAAAATCTCTGCCGCCGACGCGATCGGATCGGAAAATGGGAAATTGTGCACTGGAAAGGGGAAGTTCTCATCTCTATTTCATTTAATACGGATGATAATAATAAACGGATGTCAAGGTGAGCAGTTGGATGAACTGTTGTAACGGATGTCTGATGAACTCGGGAGATGTCACGGAATGAAGGACGAAGGAGGTGTAGGTAATGACGATAACCTAGCCCAAAGGATGATTGATCTGACGCTGAGCCAATGATGAAGGATTTGTGACATCACTGCAGTGTGTGTGTGGACTGACCAGGTGGAATGGAGGAGGCTGGATCGTTCCCTTGGAAGTGACTGATTTGGTAGAAGGGAAGTTGTTCTTTTTGTTCTGTTTGGGTAGAAGGGAAGTTCTTGTTGTTTTGTTTTTGTTTTTTTATCATTTCTGTCGGTTTTTTTTTTTTCTTCTTCTTAAGGTCTGCCGAAAAGAAGGCGTAAACCTTACTTGAGTCTTGAGTCTTGAGTCGAGAAGACACTTGCAAAGATGAGCATGGGAAAGGCTCCAGGAGAGGATGGCGTGTTAGCTGAGGGTCTTAAGTGCTTGGGGAGCGTGAGCAAGGAGAGGCTCAGGGCTGAGCTGAATGATATTCTGCTACAACGACAGAGGGTTCCAGTTGAGTGGAAGAAGGTCAGAGTTAAGATGGTTTACAAAGGGGGTGGAAAATAGAGTCCTGTAACTGCGGGTACGCACCCACGGGTACCCGCGGGTACCCGCAGGTATGGGTAAGGTTTTAAGGATGACGGGTGGGTATGGACGGGTACGGAGCAATCCTGCGTGGGTGCGGGTTGGGTACGGGTAAGGACTCACGGGTACGGGTTGGGTATGGGTGTTGGAAGGAAGAACGGGCTTGGGTAAATGGGTAAAAAAAAGTTTCTGGGGGACAAAAAAAATAGGTACGGCACGCCCGAAAAAAATAAACAAAATAAAAAACAAAAATAAAAAAACGAGCGCAAATAGAGAGTGAGAGAAGCCAAAGAATTTTGATTCAAGCACAGTATAGAGATAACACAGTATGCTCAGTGGGCGGACGCCTGCCTCCAATTTGCGTGCATGCGGCGATCTTCTGTTTGCAGACGATCTTGTGTTGCGAAATGCTGCGCCGCTGGCGAATTTCTAAATTCCAAACAAATCCCCAGAAATTTTGACCAATCGGATATGCGAGCAAAATCGAAATGACGCAATTATAAATACAGTTTCATGAATACACCTTTTCGAAGCGATTTCCGGCAGCAGCCTCTGTGGCCGAGTGGTCTAGACAGCATGCTGCCGCTGCGGAGGAAGGACTCGTGGCGGTGGTTCGAATCCCACCTGCGGCAAAAATTTTATATTTTTGTTTTTCAAAATACCGAAATGTTTTTGACACCAGTGGCAGTTGTTGACACCAGGAAGAGGAAAGGTTGGGTGAGGGCTGGTTAGGTGAGGTTAGGTTAGGTTAGGTTTGGTCAGATTAGCTTTAGATGTCGTAAACGCGGTTTTATTTTCGGTAAGCACCTGATTGGTCGAATTCTGGCGATTTGTTTGGAATTTGGAAATTCGCGCGCCGCTGTCTGCATCCATGCGCGATTTCGTCGCATTTCACTGAAAATTGTTCCAATTTTCCCAATTTTCGGCGGATTGAGATCATTTTGGTGTCCGGTGAAAGCCAAGAAATTGATGAATCAATAAAGGCGAACATAGCGCAGTCCTCTCATTGCAAGAAAAGTCCGAGAATCGGCTACAGGAAGGCAATAAAGGCGTTCTTCGCCTGTGTTTCTCTTTGAAACTAAACTCCTTGTCCAGCGGGGACCCCTTGGAACTAGAGCTTTTTCCCACGTTCGGGGGACATGTCCGGATGGTTTGGAGTGGTGAGAAACCCCTTGTCCAGCGGGGACCCTTGGAACTATAGAGCTTTTTCCCGCGTTCGGGGGACATGTCCGGATATTTGGAGTGGTGAGAAACCCCTTGTCCAGCGGGGACCCCTTGGAACAAGAGCTTTTTCCCGCGTTCGGGGACATGTCCGGATGATTTGGAGTTGTGAGAAACCCCTTGTCCAGCGGGGACCCCTTGGAACAAGAGCTTTTTCCCGCGTTCGGGCGACATGTCCGGATGATTTGGAGTGGTGAAACCCCTTGTCCAGCGGGGACCCCTTGGAACTAGAGCTTTTTCTCGCGTTCGGGGGACATGTCCGGATGATTTGGAGTGGTGAAACCCTTGTCCAGCGGAGACCCCTTGGAACTAGAGCTTTTTCCCGCGGTCAGGGGACACGGCCGGATGCGATGGCGTCGTGAATTTTTTTTACCGTATTTGCGGCATTTTGCCGCATTTGCTGCAATTGACGATTTGCCGCTTATTCCCTCGTTCGGGGGACATGTCCGGATGCTTTGGCGTGGTGAAACTTTGTGTTCCCCCGGGTCCTCTTGGAATGTCTGAATTTGCCATGTGTGAGTTTCAGTTTTGCGTTGCGCCTCCTGTTTTTCAGATGTTTGGGACGTGCAAAACTATTTTAACAGTGCAGGTTGTCCCTTGTCTGGCTTTCATAGTGACTCGACTTTTGCTTCTCTCCTTGTCCGGTTTTGAGTCCCTTTCAATGGGCACCAAAATCATTGCTCGTTCGACAAATATGAACTTTTTGCTTCCGCTGCCGACAAGTTAATGCGGCACAATAAATCCCATTTGATTCAATGGGTTTTCTCAACGCAGGAACTGCAAGAACACGTTATGTTTCCTCCATCTTTCACAACAACATTCCGCAACAGTGTTGCCAGGTCATTTTTTCAAAGCCCGCGCGATTTTCTTCTGAAAACCAGCGGAAAAACCGCGCGCGATTTTCTTCTGAAAACTGGCGGAAAACCCGCCGAAAATTTCCAAAAACCGCAGTTCCTTCTCGCAACAGATCGGAAATGCGGCACAAAAAGCTGAAATTCGCCCAATCGACTGTTGAAGGGATGAAAAATATGGTCAAAAAATTTCTGCCACAAAACCCGCGGAAAAACCGCAGAAATGACGGCGGACCAGCGAAAATGCCGCAACCCGCGGAAGTCAAAATTTTCCCGCAAGGAACCTTAAAAACCAGCGGAATCTTGCGGGAAAACCCGCGATCTGGCAACACTGTTCCGCAACACGAACGTCGAACACTTGCAAACAAATTCGAAGCACTGGAAATCTCCGCCGCCGATCCGCCAATCGACCCAACAAGCAGAAACCAAGAAGCGGAACACAAGATCGTCTGCTAAATAGGCTCCGCCCAGTGCACGCCTTTTTGAGGCAACTGAGCGTACTGTGTTATCTCTATACTGTGATTCAAGTTTCGTTCGATTTGGTTTTCGTTCGATCGAAGGCGCCTTTTTTTTTTTTTTTTTGAAGAAATGTGACATTTTTCGTTTTCAAGCGACACTTTCGTGTTGAATTTCGCTTTCGGGACCATTTTTCTCATTCAAATGCTGCCAAAAGCAAAGTTCATGGATGCTTCTTTCGTGTTGATGCGTCTGTGCAAAGCACAGTCTGAGGGCAGAGCAACAAGTTTTCCGAAATTGAACATAAATGAAAATTATTCGAAATTTTTTGGGCTTGCTCAGAACTTGAGGTCAGTGGCGGAAATCGGTGAGGCCTGTCCTTGCTTGTCAATGAAAATGTGCGGTCATTGAAAGTTTCCTTTATTTTGTGAACTTGGCGCGATCCGAGCGGAACGGCCATTTTGAAAATTTTTTGAGAGGCTCACGCCACACAATGCGACGCAAATTTATCCGCCCGATTTCATGACATCACATCATTTTTTAATGACATTTTTGACTCTGGACATTGTGTTCTTCGGTCGCGCCGGCGGGGGGACTCCGTCCCCAGTTAAAAAAATCACAAACAAACCCCATCGTCATTTTTGTTGGTGCAATTTCGGAATCAGATCTCCGCCCCAGTCGGCAATAAAAACAGAAATAAAGCAGCGCAGAGATGTGAAAGTCATTTTTGGAAACTTTGTCCCACGTCTCGGCCAGCAGAAATGCATTGGAAAAAATTTCTGCGGAATCAACAAGCCGTGCAATGCTGCCGAAATGTTGTGCGTCAAACCTTTGTCAAAAAAGGCACCTCGAGTTTCGCGCTTTCCGTCGAAGTTCGGTCGGACTTCGGTTTCGAATCGAATGTTTCGACTGTCGGCAAAAATCCGACACGCGACACTGCTTCCCGACGAATTTTATGAGGCTTCGAGCTGGCACCTGCGTTCTGGGATTGGTGCATTGGTGACGTATTTGAAGGATGCGGCTGCCATCTCGTATCTCGTTTTTGTTTCATGAAGCTTCGTTCAGTTGGATTCGCCACGTGTTTGAATGTTTTCTCTGGTGATTTTTTTTTGAAATGGCGGATCTCAGATCAAGGAATTATTGCTTCAATTTCGGGATTTGTTTTTTTTTTTTTTTTTTTTTTTAACTGGGGACAGGGTCCCCCCGCCGATGATCTCGAAGGACAAAGAGTCCGGAGTCAGAAGGTAAAATCCAACGCCAATGGACCGACGCAAATGAGCAACAGATCTTGATGATCAACAGATGTCTTGGTTAGGCCCGAAACTGTAAAATACTTAGGGTTGACTTTCAATTCTGAATTAAGTTGGGTGCCTCACATTCAAAACATTGTGAAAAAAGCTTCTAATCAATTGAAGTTCCTTATCAGGAACTATCATTATGCTTCCAGGCGAGTAAAGTCTATCTTATACTTTTCAACAGTTCGGTCTTTGTTGGAGTACTCCACCACTTCTTGGGCACCTTACCAAAGATGCTACATCAGTGCAATTGAGGCTGTGCAGAGGAGAGCAGCGAGATTTGTCTCTGGCAATTTTAGTTTTGATGCTAGTGTCACATCTCTCATAAATGAGCTTGGCTGGGACTCGCTTGAGCTGCGGAGGACTTTACATGACATTTCAGTTTTTAGGCATTGTGTTCTGAACCATGGGGGTTGGGGTGCTGGACCCTGGGTTTTCACTCCAAATAATCACTCCACCAGAGCAGGCACATATTCATCTTTTGTGCCTCCCATTTTATTAAAAAACATAGACAGAAATTGTTTTTTCCATCGAACCCTTTTTTTGTGGAACCAGCTATGTCTTTCCCCAAATATCCTGCATTTTTCTGAGGAGCATTTCATTGCAACAGTTCGCGCCAAACTGAACAATCTGAATGGCTAGGTCGAATATTTTTAATGGATAGGCAGGTACCTTCCAAATTGGGGTGGGTGTCAGAAAAGGAGAATTGATGTTTAAAAAAAAAATTTAGATTGGACATGGCATAATTCTAATTTGCCTCCCCCCTTTTTCTTCTTGTTTTTACTTGAAATTATTCCAAGGACAATTTCTTTTTTACCAAAATCATTGACAATTTTGTTGGTTTGCTGGCATTTATGATCTTCCATCGTCAACGGGATGACACCAAATCATTTTGGCATGTTCGGGTTCATCTTCATTCATTTTCAAGGTTTGGTTCTTTTTCTTATCTTTTATTTGCTTTTGACATTCTTTTGCCTGCCACACATTCGATGTTCTGGTTGATGGCCAACAACCCAATTTCTTTGAAATTGCCTATACTTGAAATCATTTTTGGGCACCTTCCATCTGCCATATTGGAAATGACGCATTTGGCCTAGGCTGTTCAATTTTGACTAAATCCTGAATGGATTCATTTTGACATGGTGCTTACATGCATGAATATTTTGTGCGTCTTTCCTTGGCATTGGATTTTATCTGACTCCGGACTTTGACTCCTCTGAATGAAATGCGTCGGGGGGGGACTCTGTCCCCAGTTAAAAAAAAAAAAAAAAAACAGATCAGTGCACCAGGCACCACGTCAAGACGTTATAAAATGGAAATTGCTCAAAAGAGGACAGCGCATCGGTTTCCAAATAAGGTGGAGGAATAAAATCTGGCGATGCAACAAATTGCCAATGGGCAATTATTTGTTTGTGGCAAGTTCATTTTTCATAAATTTAAAAAGAAAATAAAAGTCAAAGAGCACAGGTCATCCTTGCATAAATGGTCAGATGCAGATGTCATCAAGAGTCCAGAGTGGAAGAGGTGAGCAGTTCAAATTGGTGCAGGTTGCAGATATGAATTGTGGCCAGTTAGTTTATTTCAGTCGAGAAGTGACAAGGCCACATGGTTCAGTAAGTAGACCCTATGCAGAAATTAGCATGCCAAAAAAAAAGGAGAGAAAGAGAAAGAAATGGGGGGAAGAAATTAGTAATTTTGCTATGAAGACTAACATCTAGTTTTGAAGAAATCGCATCAGTGAATTGCTTTTCAGGTGACTGCAAGATTTCAGCTGGCAATGCAAGTTTGTTCCACAGAAAAAGGTTGGATTAAAAAAGGAATACCTGTCCACATTTTTAAAGAGTACCTATAGTTGGCTCAAAGGAAATTGCCTTGCTAGCTCTTGTATTATGGTCATTCCGACTTTCCGAGTGAAAATCCAGGGCCCATCCCCCCAGCCACCTTTGTTGATAATACAATTCCTGAATGCAGACAGTCCATGTAGTAACCGTCTTTTGTTGAGGGAGTCCCAGCCCAAATCAGTTAATATGCTGGTCACACTTCCATCAAAAGCAAAATTTCCTGTTACGAACCTAGCTGCCCTGCCCTTCTTTGCACAGCATCAATTGCATCAATGTGACATTTTTGATAAGGGCTCCATATGGTGGTAGAATATTCCAGCAAATGCCTCACAGTTGAAAAATACAGAATTGACTTCATACGCCCTGAAGCATGATTGTAATTGAGAATGAGAAAACTTAGTTGATGCCATGCCTTTTTAACAATCGTTTGGATATGGGGAGTCCAACTGAGCTTGCTGTTAAAATTTAAACCCAAGTACTTCACACAATCTGGTCTGGATATCACAACGGAATTCACAGAATAATCAAACAACAGGGGATTAGTGGAGGATGAAAATGACATGGCCGAAGTCTTGGAGATGCCAATTTCCATTAAATTCTGCTCACACCAGTCATTTACTTGTTCCAGATCAGTTTGAAGTGTGACACAGTCCTCGAGGGAATGGATAACTCTGTACACCACGATGTCGTCAGCAAAAAGTCTGATGGGAGACTTGTACGTATGATGTGACGTATGAGATCATTAATATATATTAGAAGTGGGCCACAAACAGAGCCTTGTGGAATGCCACTAGTGACAGGTTGGGATCTGATTGATCCTGGTTGATTAGGACCTGGAAATATCTATCGCTCAAAAAGTTACATATCCACAAGTGTAGATTTTCTGGGATGGAGAGTTTATAAAGCTTCCAACAGAGTAAAGGAATAGATACCCTGTCGAATGCCTTCACAAGGTCTATGAATATTACATCTGTTTGAATTGACCTGCCTAAAGTTGACGACAAATCATGAACAAAACCTGTGAGTTGGGTTTCACAGGAGTGACCAGACCTAAAACCATGTTGGCCATGAAAGAAAAAGTCCCTGCTTTCAAGACGATGTTACCCTGCCACCATCTTCTCCATCAACTTAGCTGATGCACTTATTAAGCTGATGGGCCTGAAGCTGGAAACAGACAGTGGCAGGCCACCCTTTGGAAGGGGCCTTGCTAACAGTACTGCGCTTCCAATCCAAGGGTATAGAGTTTAATATCAGGGAGGATGAAAAGAGAACAAAAAGAAACTTTGCCACAACTGTGCAGTGATTCTTTATGAACATCATGGGTATTGAATGGATATGGTCAAATGTTGAATTATTACATGACCTTATTGATCTGACCAAAGCCTCAAAGGAGATAACATCAGCATCTCTAAGCAAATTGCTGGGACGTGAACAATCTGAAGGCATCGAGCACCCCTTACCATTCATATGCTCACGAATTTTGTGCGCAAATGAAGTGCAAATAGAGCCCGAATTCTTCTCTGCTACGGCAGGAGGGGTAACAGATGTCCTACTTCGATGGAATGGCCAGAATTGTCTGGTGGAGATCACATCGTTCACCGCCAAGCCCTTCAGGAATTTCGTTTCTGAGGCAAGAAGTTCCCTCTGATAGGCTTTTAAGGTCTGAATATAGCGGGGGATTGATGCTGGGTGACTAGAACAGTTTTTGAACAAATTTGTTAGAGAGAGGTATTGAGATCTCAGCCTTGGGGTGAACCAATACGGGAAAGAATGGTTCTCTATTTTTACATTTCTCTTTTTGGAGACAAACTTCTCAATGATAAGTCTTCACAACATCTTGAATTCAGCCCACAACTCTTCCAAATTTAGGGAAGCAACCCCAAAATCAAGAAGTGCAAAGTTTAAAAATCTATCCACTGCAGTTTAATCATATTTACAGTAATCATACCGACCCAACTCAGCAACAGCCACTGTTGGTAACGGTGGGGGGGATGCACAATCCACAGAAAAAGAGGCATGAATTGCCAAGTGATCACTCAGACTTGCAATCGGACGAATGGACAAAAGGCTGGATTTCGGACAGTGAAAGATCAAATCAATTGTGGTACCCACCTGTGGGACTTGGACATCCTTTGGGCGGGTGACAAAATTTATTTACTACTTGTTGAAGGGAGAATCTGTCAATCAACCGTTGAAGCCCATCCGGAAAACATCCAGAGAGGAGGCATCAAGATTGAAATCTCCAAGAACAAGCAAAGGTGAGTTGCCTAAAGGCTGGCCATATGATGCTAAACGTATGGCAGAAAGGCACTCCACATGCATCTCTACAAAAGCAATCCGGTGATAGGTGTGGAGGGCGATAAATAAGCAAAATGTAAGTTGTCGGATAAGAGGACTCAAGAGCTACTAACATCAGCTCATATGCTTTGCTAACGTAAACAATTTAGGCAAGAAGCAAGATCGAATACCAAGCAGAATTCCTCCACCAAGCCGAGAACGGTCTCGACGAAAAATTGAATAATGATTTGGTAAGATATCGTTTTCTGAGCAGGATTCATCAAGCCAGGTTTCAGTAAGTGCAATGCAATCAGGTTTTACTGAATCAAAGACTGGCCTAGAAGAGCGTAACGTTTTGGAAGAATACTGCGAACATTGCAGAGAACCAAGGAGAACGGAAATTTTAGATTTTGGGCGGCAGGATATTGGGATACCTCATTTGTACTTGGTGGTGGACAGTCCGACACAGTTGTCTTACCTAGCATAAAAAAGTTTATGGACTTAACAATCTTGGCAGCGTCAGCTGCTGCACCTTTTTCAGAGTAATGCAGGCCATCATGGGAAATTGAAGAGGCCTGCACTTCCCTCAGGTCCGGGAAGTCAACGTTCACCAGGTTCCTGCAGTAAGCCGAGAGCATGTCATTTAAGTCACTCATCTTTCTTGACAGCTCAGGATTACCTGGTTGTGGTGGAACCGAACCAACGTTAATTCCCAATGCGACATTTGGATAGGTTAGACCAACTGTGACATTCAAGTCTCCAATCAACCTGGTGAAGGCACGGAAAACGTCAGCAACAGGATAGTGTCTCACGTCCACCTCACCAATTGCCAAGTTGATCAGAACCCTGTCTCTTCCGGACAGACAGCCCAAACAACTCCGAAAGAGAAGATTTATGCCAGGAATAGTTAGTCCACCCCTCCACCTCGAGAACTGTGCGCACTTGATGCCAGCAAAATTTGGAAAGAGGCGTCTCAAGTTTGAGTTGCCAAGATTTGTGACGGCAACACGACTGCTGTCACCAACACAAGAGGCAACAGCAGAAGTGCCAACAGCCATGTCCACGTCAGACACCACTTCAGTTCGCCCTGGAGCAGATTGTGTCATACCACAATCAATATTTCCAACTTCAGAATTTGGCCTTTCGCTGCTGTGGGTGGAAGGGAGGCCGATTTCAGAGGGTCGTAGGAACTGGTCCTATTGCTACCTGGTCCTACCGTAACCTGGTCCAACTCATTTTTAGTCCTACCGTAACCAGGTCCTACCTTGACCAGGTACTACCGTAATCTGGCCTACAGTAACCTGGTCCTACCGTAATCTGGTCCTACCGTAATCTGGTCCTACCGTAATCTGGTCCAACCGTAACCAAGTCCTACCGTAATCTGAATCGACCGTGATGTGGTTCTACCGTAATCTGGTCCAACCATAACCTGGTCCTATCGTAACCAGGTCCTACCGTAATCTGGTCCTACCGTAATCTGGTCCTACCGTAACCAGGTCCAACCGAAATCTGGTCCTACCGAAATCTAGTCTTTTTTTTAACTGAACCACCGCTGGTTCCCCGCCCACGAAATCATGAGACAAAGTCCCGTGTCATTTTAGAAATAAAACCCAACGCCAATGGATTGACGCGCAAACGTTCAGTGCACCAGGCACCATGTCATAACAATTTTAAAACAGGGACAATTATGATCAATGGATGGCAACTTGCCAACATGGGAGGCGCGTCAAAAGCCACATAAGGCGGAGGTAGGTAGCAA
The DNA here is from genome assembly GCA_030068105.1 of Sinentomon sp. SZTP_YWyxl. NCBI lineage: Eukaryota > Metazoa > Arthropoda > Protura > Sinentomata > Sinentomidae > Sinentomon > Sinentomon sp. SZTP_YWyxl. Next base: position 47,297 of record JASGXE010009948.1, read on the forward strand.
CCAATGTTGCGGTAAAATTGCCATGGGGCAATATGGTCCAATTTTTCCCAAGGGTGAGGCAAAAAGGGCAAATTTGTTATTTTAAAATGCAGGCCAGTAATAAAAAATAACAAGAAAAAAACAACAACAAACACAATGAAATCAAGAATGGTGTCAAACCTTGTCATTTGTCCGGTCATTGAAAAATATCAGCCGAAGAATCATGTCATATCCACATTAAAAATTGCCAGAATGAACGTGGAATGAAGTGAACCCAACAAAATGTGCAGTTGTGCATAAAAATTCACAAACAGAAATTCCCTTGAAATGTGTTGGTAAAAGAAAGAAAGTGGGGGAAGCAAATTAGAAAAATGGCAAAAACGGACTACCTACCTAGGTTTTTGTAATTGGGTCTAATCATTAACCGAGGAATCTAGCCTGGAGTGAACTATCTGAATGAATTGCTTCTCTGAGATATTTAAAACTTCTGGGAGGAGATGCAATCTGTTCCACACAATGAGGTATTCCATGAAAAATGCATGCCGATCACATTTTCGAAACTATAGGAGGGACAAATGATAAAAAACCGCCTGCCCTTGTAGGAAGTGTATTTGTTTTGAAGCTCCAAGGTCCATCACCCCAACCCCCACATCTGTTTATGCATTCCTAAGAAAGAGAGAGACCATGCAAAACTCTTCGGAGTTCTAGTGTTTCCCAACCAAGATCATTGATGAGGGAGGTGACACGCATATCAAACGAAAAATTGCCCGAGACAAATCTTGCAGCTCGCCTCTGCGCAGCCTCAAGTGCATCAATGTGGCACCTCTGAAATGGAGCCCAGGAAGTTGTGGAATATTCCAAAATGGACCTAACAGTTGAGAAATACAAGATGGTTTTCACACGTTTAGATGCATAACCATAATTCCTAATGAGAAATTTCAGTTGATTTGAAGCTCTCTTCACCAAATTATGGATATGTGGTGCCCAATTTAGTTGACTGTTAAACAGTAGACCTAAATATTTAAGAGCCTGAGGCCTGGAAAGATCAGTGAGCCCAACCCTATAATCATTTATGATTGGTGATGCAGAAGTGGAAAGTGACATAACAGAAGTCTGTGAGGCGTTTATATCCATGCAGTTTTCAATGCACCAGTCAGCAATGAAGTCAAGATCCCGCTGCAGAAGTGCAGAGTCATCATTGATGGACACGATGCGATACACAACGACGTCGTCTGCAAAGAGTCTGATCCTAGATGTGACTGAGCACGTCAAATCACTTATGTATATTAGGAATAGCAGAGGCCCACACACCGAGCCCTGTGGAATGCCAATGGTAACGGGAAAGGAATCTGATAATCTGTCATTGACAAGCACCTGAAAATGCCTGTCAGTGATGAAATTGGAAATCCACAAAAAAAGATTTTCAGGGATGTTCAAAGATGCAAGTTTCTTGCAAAGAATGGGAATGGACACCCTATCAAAAGCTTTTACAAGATCTATAAAAATCGCATCGACTTGTGTGGACTTTCCTAAAGCAACAGAAATTTCATGGATAAAACCGGTGAGCTGGGTTTCACAGGAGTGTTCAGACCTAAACCCATGCTGACCATGGAAAAAGATTTTTCGACTCTCGAGCAGACGGTAAAGGTATCCAGCAACAATTTTTTCCATCAACTTCGCACAAGAACTTATTAAGCTAATTGGCCTAAAACTCTGAACTGAGAGGGTTAAGCCACCTTTTGGAAGAGGCTTAAGGGGACCACTCCACAGAAAACAGTAAAAATTGGTCAAATTTTGTTTTTTTCAGTTTTCATCCCAAGTTGTAGGTCTACCTTTTAGGAACATTTTGGACCAAGCCCCATGAGATTCTGATGATTACTTTAGAACATATGGCGATCCTAGCCAGGATCGCACCAAGCGTCCACATTGTAACGCGGTCAACTTCAAATGCATTCTTCTTTTGAATTGGATTTTTCTCGCATTTTAGTTTTTCACTTCTTTTTGGCTTCAAAATGCTACTCCTCGGCCATTTTTTGACCTACATGGCTGAAATTTTGCATGAAGAATCTCTGTAAAGTATATCGTTTTTTTGTGGAACAGATTTTTGATATTTGCCCTAGAAATGGAGTTATTTCAATTTCAGTGCTTGGGGACAAAATCAATATCGCTAGCCAATATTTGAGCCAGAGTAAAATCCGAAGCAGATCAAATATCAAAAAAAATGGTCCACAAATCTTTAGAGGCTTGGTTTAGGAGCCTCTATGCAAAATTACAGCCCACTAGCTTCAAAGACCTGGGAGGAGTAGCGATTACTGTGAATACGTAGGTATAGTGTAAATAAAGTTTTCCCTCACATCAGAAAAAGTGGTAAACATACCCTGCTCGAATTTTGTGCAGACAAAGGCCACTTTATTCTTGACATGCCAGCAAAATTTCATTAAAATCGGTCAAGGGGTTCCTGAGATATAAGCATTTTACCGATCGAAGTCATTTTCGATGGAGTGGTCCCCTTAACAATGCTCAGCTTCCAGTCAGAAGGGATATTATTTGTAGCCAATGACACAGAAAAAAGAACCATCAAGTATTTCATAAAAATGGCACCATGGTTCTTCAGTAGCATCAAAGGGATGAGGTCAATAACATCAAAAGTGGAGTTCGTGCATGATTTCAAAGCATCAAGCAAGGACTTTTCTGTAATCACATCAGCATCCCTCAAAAACCTTTCAGGATCCTGATAGCCTGCTGAGATTGACGGCAGATTGGCAGCAACATTCATGTGCTCACAAACCCTCTCTGCAAAACTGGAGGGGGTATTGTTTGTACCCCCATCACATGAATTAGAGGGTCGATCAGCCGATGCAGTCTTGGCATGGTGAAACCTCCAAAACTGCTTGGTTGTGATCACATCATTCACAGCCAAACCCCTTACAAATTTTCTTTCTGCTGATATGAGATCACGTTGGTAGTCCTTCAAAGCTAAGGCATATTGCGGGAGGAGGTTCGAATCAACCAGACAGTTTTGAAATGTTTTTTGGAGATGAAGATATTTAGATCTGAGGCTGTGTGAGAACCACACAGGAAATGAAAAACCATTTTCTTTTATGACCCTAATCCTTGGAACAAAAATGACAAAACTGCACAATGATTTGAACTCAGCCCACAGCTCATCAAGGCTGCAACCAGCAACCCCAAAATCAAGAAGAGCAAAGTTGAGAAATTGTGGCCAGCTCTTCGACATACAATGTTTGATGGTAAAGGTGGAGGAGTCGCACAGCAAACCATGAAGTCAGCAAAGATCATCAAATGATCACTGAGGCTTGCCAATGGTTGGATATTAAGGAGCTCAGATTTTGGACAATGAAAGACCAGATCAATTGTTGACCCACTATGTGATGGAAGAGGTCCTGCTGGACGGGTGACAAAGTTTACTGATTGTTGCAAGGATAATCTGTCCACTAGTCTCTGTAAGCCCTCGGGGTAAGTCTCAGATTCAGCCCCAAAAACGTTTATATTAAAATCTCCCAACAAAAACACTGGACTATTTCCACCAATCTGACCACGGACTAATGGCAGAATGACATTTAAACACTCAGTACAAATTTCGTTAAAGGAAGCCAAGGCCTGACTGGGTTGTCGATATAACAAAATGAGAAAAGCTGCTGGAAAAGAAGATTCCAAAGCAACTATAATTACCTAACTCAAAAACTTTGCTCACATAGACAAGTTTTGGCCTCAAATGATGAACTACACCTAGAAGGATACCCCCACCAGACCGGTCACGGTCCCTGCGGAAAATGGCAAATCGGCTTGGTAATATGTCAGCTTCTGTACAGGAATCATCAAGCCATGTTTCTGTAACAGCTATGCAGTCTAAATTCAATGAGTCAAAAACTGGGCTGAGAGCCAGTCATTTGGGCAGCAAGCTACGGGAGTTAAGTAACAAAACAGCCAGTCTAAACTTCAGAGTGCGACCCCCAGTGTTATTTATGCTGAGAGAGATGGCAGATGAATGTTGCAGCTGAGTAGGTATAGGCCTATAGCTAACCCCCTGCTTGGCGGTTATGCTAAAAAAGAGTTGATGGATTGAACCAACCCAGCAGCTACCCTCGCTGCACCCTGTTGGGAATAGTGCAATCCATCCCTGGAGATGCCAGAAGCTTGTGCAGTCCTGAGATCAAGGAAATTGACATTTACAAGATTCCGACAGTAATTCTGAAGAGCCTCATTCAGTTTTGCAATTCTGTTCAGCTCCCGATTTCCTGGTCTAGGGGGAACTGAGCAGATATTAATTGAAGCAGACATACATGGAAATCCCATGCCCATTGTTGCATTGATATCTCTATATATAAAAGAGAAGACGATTTTTTTGTTAGACGATTCCCGCCGATCCGCTTGGCCGATTTCGCCCAAATTTTGACAGACGACGCACGGGACCAGAATCTGGGTTTTATCGGGCCATTTTTTCGAAATTTTGCCCCTGAAGGGCACTCGGCCACATTCTTTATTTGCGGTTCATAGATGGCGACAGGCGCAGAAAAGTGATTTCGTGTGAAATTCACAGATGGCAGTAAATGAAATTCCCAACAAAAATTGCACTGATGCCGAACAGTTTGAACAGATGGCACGCGCGCCAAATTTCCCAACAAATCGCCAGGGAATTATTGTGTGAATATGGATTACCGAAGCTTTTTCAGGTGAAGCCGTCGTGGCCGAGTGGTCTAAAGCGATGTGCTGAAAATGCGTGGATGGTGGGTTCGCATCGTGGCGGGATTTATTTGGAAAAATCTTTTGATAAATGACGAAGGCCTTTTTGACACATGTGGGCAGACACCACGCAGCAGGTTTTCACGAAGGTTGACAACATGCAGTTGGTTGACACCACTCGGTAGACACCAGGTAGGATGGATAAAATATGTCTTTTTTCGTGTTTTAAACGTGGAACGCACCAGTTGAAATTCTTGTAATTTGTTTGGAATTTCGAAATTCGCGGCATGCGCGACGGAAGCCGAGCCCGAACATTTGAGCAGCCGAAGCAGTGAGCTGTAAGCGTTGGACTTGGAGCATGTTTAAACGCGTGTGTTTGTCGCTTTGTGTTGATGGGACGAAGAAAGCAATTCCAAAATGCACACTGATGGTGTCAAGAAAAAATGCAAAATGACAATTCTGTCAGTTCATTTCTCATTATTTGTCATTTGTCATAAATTTTTTGTTTTCGTGTCTCTTTGCCCTGCCAAAGCCCCTCTTCTTCGCATGCTCAAATGACAAAAATTAACAGCAGTGTGGCAATTGAAAATTCAAATTCAAATCTTCCTTCAGCTTCTGCGTGGGGCTCCGCCTCCCGCAGACCCCCCACCAGGGGCTGTATCTGCCCCTTGGAACCCCTCTGGGCTCCAATCCAGACCCCGACTACCGGCAGGATCCGCCCCCAGCCCGCCATCTGCAGGGCCGTCATTTCAGGTTGTTGCAGGGGGGGCATTACACGGAAAGAATTTGGCAGCGACCCAGAGGGGGGTCTGGGGGGCGGAGCCCCCAGTTTTCGCGGGGTCTGGGGAGCCAGCGGGGTTCCAAGGGGCAGAGCCCCTGGCGGGGGCTCTGGGGGGCGGAGCCCCCAGAAGCTGGAGAAATTTTGAAATTTCGGGTTCATTTTGGGTGCAAAATTGGTGTTCTTGAGGGTATATTTTTATTAGCATTTCAGGCGTTTAGATCACATAATGCGCCTAGGCAATGATTTATTGCATCAGCTAAGATGCAATTTCCCATCAGTGCATTTGTCTCTTCGCAGCGACCGCATTCTTCGATTTCCGCTTTTGTTTCTAAACCAGCTGAACTTCAACAAAGTTTTGACTGACCTTCTGAAGATTCCAGGTGGCGAAGCCCCCCAGAAGCTTGAGAAATTTTGAAATTTGGAGTTCATTTTGGATGCAATATTCGTGAAAATGAGGCTAAATTACCCATCACGGCGAGCAAAGGACATATGCCAAGGGGGCAAGCGATCCGCTGGGTAGGGCATTTCCAATCAGGGGCCCTGCCCCCCTAAATGATGTCCCTGCCCATCTAGGTCGCCGCAATGTCCGGTAACAGTGCGGAATACCTGCCGACCGCCGCTTCCGCCGCCTCATTTTTTCGACCCACCACCTCGGTTCCTTTTCCGGTAACAGTTCGAAAGACCTGTTTACATGTGGATTCGGCAATTTCGCGGCCGTGTGCTATTTTTCATTTGCAATTTAAAGCTGACCAAACCTCACCAAACCTCTCTCCGCCCTTTGCTAACCCAGCCCAACCTATCCGAACCCAATCTTCTTTGGCAATGTGCGGTGCTTTAATTGCGAATGTGGAATAGCACACGTCCGCGAAATTGCCTAATCCACATGTAGCTAGGTCTTTGGAACTGTTACCCCTTTTCCCGCCACCACCTATATATGAACAAACGCTTCCGCCGCCTCATTTTTTCGACCCACCGCCTCGGTTCCTTTTCCCGCCACCTCCTATACAGGGTGGCCCAAAAAAAACTACACTGAAAGTTTGATGACAAATTTGGATGATTATAGCTGTTTTTAACTTCGAAAGACTGATCTGACAAGCTGTGGGAGAGCGTACAGAGCAACGATAGTTTTGTCAGGAAGGTTTCATGCTTCAAAATGCTGTCTTGCTTGGAAGCATTTGGCCAGGCTGTTTTTCCGGTTGGCAAAAACTGCTGCAAGCGTTGGCTGGGACATGGCATGGATGACTGCTATAGGTGGTGTTTTCTGCCGCAATTCCGGGATAATAAGTGGGGATATCCAGTGCCCGGAACATGGCCTGATAATCTGTTGTGGGTGTAGTGGTTTTTTGAATTGAATTGAATTGTATTTGTGGGTTTCCCCATTATCATACACATAGGATACAACAAATTTTCACATACACTCACAAGGAAGGAGAAAGAACTGAAGCTGGGAGAAAACGGTAAGGAAATTGAAAAGTTAGGTAATTGATCAAAACGACTTAAATTATTATCAGTCAATGGAGGAGATGGACATAAGGAGCAAATGAGTGGAATGCGATCTCTCGGTTTCCAGGAAACAAATCTGCCGGTTCATGTGGCTGTTGAGATGCACGTGGCATCCGTCAGAAAACCAGCAATTGTCGAGGTCAAAATCCAGGTTCTGGCATTCTCGGGTGAGAATCTGGTGGCAGAAAGCACGGCGGAGGTAGAAATCAGTTGGGGCCAAAGCTTGATGCACATTAATTTTGTAAGAAAACACCCCTGTCTGGTGCAGAATCCTCTGCAAGCTAGCCCTTGACATGCCCATTTTCTGTGACAAATCCCTGACACTTTTCTTTAGATGGGTCTCCACGGGCTTCAATTTCGTTTTTCTCCATCACTCGAGATGGTCGGCCCGATCGGCCAGGATTCTGGTTTCGGACGGAGCCGACGGCGCGGAAGTTAGCACAAGACTCAGCACTGTGTGGTTCGTTGGTGGAGCCTTTTGTAATTGATGCTGAAAAGCAACTTGAGCAACAGCAATGCTGGGTCCACCATTCCACCTTTTGCCGTAACTGCAGGAATGCTCTTTCAGTATCACTAAAGCTGATCCATTAATCTCAAGGAAACGAGCAACTAAACACTTTAGTAAAAGTCTGCATGAATGGAAGATCTAAAAAACAAACGAAAAGCACATAAAACAGACATCTGCAATGAAAGTTTACATCAAACTTTCAGTGTAGTTTTTTTTTGGGCCACCCTGTATATGAACAAATGAGGCGGCTGAGACGGTGGAGGCGGCGGAGACGGCGGAGACTGCGTATGCAGCGAAGATGGCGGAGTCGGCGGAGGCCGATTCATTGTTCTTCTCATCATTTGTGTTTATAGGTTAGGTTTGGTAAGGTCAGGTTTGGTCAGTTTTTCTTGGATTTGTTGAAGATTTTGCGACATTTGCGCCATTCGATCTTAAAGATTTTCGAACTTTGTCCCGACCCGCACACGGCAGTTGTTTTCGACGTGCACCGCTGGCTCAGCTTTGCAATCACCTTCTGCTCTTCCATTTTTCTGCGCTGTAGATACAGTCAAACTTAAAAACAACCATTAATCCACCTAACCCATACCCGCGGGCAGTGGCAAAAAAGCTCGCGGCAATGTTCTGAAGCCAGCAGGTTCGGCGATGGAAACAACCTGCAGTGAAAAAGGCGCAAACGGAAGGTTCACTTCGGAATGCAACAGGACGGCTGTATGCGCGATAAACTGACAAAATCAGCACCCACCCATACCCAAACCAGTAACCCAAGAAGTTGAGGACAAGAAGAGCAAGAAGTTTTGTGTTTGGTTTGTACGTGAGACAACAAAACGTCCGCGAAATTGGCTGTTTGGATTGCCGGTTGTGGTTCATTTGGTTGCCGATTTGGGTATGGTTTTGGTTCTCCACTGTCAGCTTGACGTTTCTCCGCCGTCTCCGCTGCCTCTGCCGTCGCCTCATTTGCTCACATTTAGGAGGAGGCGAGAAAAAACCGATGGGGTAGAAAAAATGAGGTGGCGGAGGCGGCGTAGTGCGGCGAAGGAAGCGCGGCAGGTATTCCGAACTGTTACCCAATGTCTTCCCTGAAACGTGTCAGCCCAAAAACGAAAAGATTCATGGTTATACGGTCCTGTTAACAGGCCCATGTTATGGACCTGGATCCTGGTGTTCTTTACGGTGCAAAGAATATGATGCTGCAGAGCGGATCACCCGTTTGACGTCTCATCCTTCAGGAGTCGAGGGACTTGGCCTCTGCCCCCTTTCAGCAGCACAACCATGGGAACGAGAATGACCCTTCCAAGTACTGTCCTGGACCAACGTTGCTTTTGCTTTTCTCATGTTACCTTTGCAGTGGTTCTTGCATTGGGACACGGAGACCAGATGAATTAGACTTCCATCAGATTAAAGGCTACGACACTGCTCTGGAAATTCCTTATGAGCAGCGTATGCTGCATGACCCCGCATTGACTCCGTCTGCGGTAATCTCCTCACGGGAAACCCATCACACTTAACAAGAAACACTCTCAAATGTCTTCGCAGCTCCATGAAAGTTGACATAACTATCGCACATCAAGTATAACAAGCAAACCTTTTCAAGAAGGGCAATCATGACGGAAAACATTTTCTGAATCAATGGGAGCGACCCGGACACAATACCTAACCTCCGAAGATACTTGCAATTCGTACGTCGTTTGACCCCCTTTTCGACCCACCAGCATATACTGCACAAATACACCTGACACCCGACGGGACGACGCCGGGTCCTGTCATCGCGACGAGACAGCAACAAAACCTTATTCTCCGTAAACCCTAGAGCCCGATGACAAGACACGAATTCAAAATCATGCAATTACTGTACACACTGCCGTAGCAGCCCGGCAGGGCCGGGCGCAGCCCGGCCAGTCAGCAATAAGACGGGTGTATGCCATGAATGAATCTCCAATGGAACCATGTTGAACGTCAACCTCCCCAATCACCAGATTAATTAAAGCCTGTCGCCTACCAGAGAGGCTGTTCAGACAACTCCTGAGCAGCAAAAATGCACCAGGAATGTCCAGACCACCCCGCCACCTGGTAAAACGCGGACAATTGCTAGTTACTGATGCCAAAGATGGATAAAAATGCCTCAAGTTAGAATTACCGATGGAAATAACCACATCACCATCTTGCGGGGAAGACAAGACGGGCCCCCGCTGTTGTGGTGCCTCATCACTCGTTTTAGAGGACGTTCCCAAACACTCAGGTGAACCAGAATTATTGCTCCATCTATCATCAGGCCGAACACAAGGGCTTGGACAATCCCGGAGAGATATGCAAGAGCGAGATGCAGAAATGTCTGGAGCCTTAACACTCACTCGTGCAAGTGCTGTTTCCAATTTGTCAATTTTGGCCTGTAATAATTTCATTGCATCAGTTAGGGTGCAAACCCTGCACACAAAATGCAACTTATCTGCTTCTGAAATGGAACAAGAAAGCCCTGATGCAGCAAAAGAAACCCAATCTGAACATTTGTCGCACTGAATCCAGCCCGTTGTGAGATTGGCTTTGCATTTTGACGTTTTTGTGACTGCTGAGCGCGTTGGGATTTTTGACCGTGGCGAGGGGGAGGGGGATGGGGTCGACGGACCAGGGTTCAACTCCACGTCACCACAACAAATTAGCAAAATCGACGGACCAGGGTTCAACTCCACGTCACCACAACAAATCGCACGAATGGAGAGAAGAGGCCGAAAGCAACATTTTTTTGAATTTGAGCTTTTTCCAAAGTGGAGACCATCACGCTTGATGTTAACATTTTCGAAAAACTCCTCCCTGTTGAGCGAAACACCATAACAAGGATCGACCCATGCGGAAAAAACAACAGAAAAAAGAAAGAAGAGCAATGACAGAAATCTTGGCACCGGCCGCATGTTTTTCTTTTTGAAACTGCTTGCTCGGCAACATAGGGAGCGAGGACAAACCAAAATGCGGACGCGGACCAATGGAAGACATGGCGGTTCGCAAAACAAGCGAATTTCGCGGAATCGCAGGTTGGGTTTGGTCAGGTTGGGTTGAATTGGGTTTGAATGGGTTAGGTTAGGTTAGGTTGGGTTAGATTACATTAGTTCAGCTTGGTGTGGAGGTTTTGAGGTCTGGATTCGCACTGCGGCCACGGACCGCAAATTTCGCGATTTCCGCGTTTTGGAAGGACCCAAGAGAGCGCGAGCTCAGAGCGGGAAGACTAAAAGACGGGACGAAACGGGTCGACGGGTCATGACGGGTCAAAGGCGGCCATACATTGCAGCAGATGTGTCACTTTTTAAAAGAACTCCGGATCAAAAGTGCAATTGTGGCGTCACTTTTCTTGACGGGTCACATCAAAATCTCGACGGGTCAAGACCGGACGGGTCATGACGGGTCAAAGGCGGTCACACATTGCATCATTTGTGTCACTTTTTGAAAGAACCAGATATCGAAAGTGCGATGTGGCGGCATTTTTCTTGACGGGACACATCAAAATCCTGACGGGTCAACGGGCCAATATGGGACAAAGGCGGCCATACATTGCATCGTTTGTCACTTTTCGAAAGAACGACAGATTGAAAATGCAATGCGGCGTTGCAGACGCACATTTTTTCCCCATCCACTTCCGCGGACAAGGAGGTCGCAACAGCCAATTGTAACGAAGTAGGTAGACCACAGGGAAGACGAAATGGGATTCGGACTTTCAATAGCTAAGGTACTTATCTACCTATCAAATGTGAATGAGATCACCAACCTCCATAGTTGTTGGATATTCTCTCCTTTCTTCTCCAAGTATGAAGAACAATTGCGCCTGGTGCAGGTGGATAATCACATCCAATTTAGAGAACCAGGGCAAAGATCACAGCCCAAACAAAAGACATAGGCCTACCTACGTAAACTAATTTAGTCCTGTTCCCAATTGGTTCATTTCCACTTCCACAGCATCAAAGACCTAAATTTATTCAAAATCAAAAGAGAAACAATTTGCAATTTACACAGGTGAGCTTGTGGGAAGTAAACCAAACGGACTAGCAAAGAAATAGAAGATTAAAACCATATCCCCTGGCCAGTGGGACAAACAATAACAAAACACATTAAAAGAATGGTGAAGGACTCAACATTGCACTGGAAAGGAAGTTACTTGACAATTAAAACAGAACAAGGTAAAAGTGACTAGAAATGGTACAGGTATCACAGCAGTTTGTTTCACATGATGAACTGTTCTTCACTGAAGCACTGTTTGTGGCACCAGACTTCAAATAACTTCGGCAACTTCTGCCAAACTTCCTCAGCTGGTCTACTGGCTTCACAGCTGTTCATGCAGCACTGTCCCTCAGGAATCCTTTCCCAAATAATGCAACGTTGTGTGAAATCATCACGGATAGTTTCAGGAAGAAAAGGTTGCTAGGCTATTCAGTGTAAATCAAGTAGTGTGTAAAGGAGGCATCACAATTCAGGTAGCAGAGGGACCTCCAGCAGTATCACTATGAAATTCAATTTTGGGTAGTCCCAAGACAAATTCCTCTTACACGAACTGCTCCCTCTCAAAGAAGACAATGTTTCAGTTTCACCATGAAAATCCATTGATCTAGGCAGATGCTAATGTGAAACGAGGAAAAAGAACCCAGCCCTTCCCTCCTAAAGGAAAGTTAACAAAATAATTTAATGATCTGAAAAGTAGGAACAAAACCTACCTAAGTATCTAACCAAAGGAATGCTTACCTAACAAAGGGAATGCAGCATGGGAACACTAC
>JASGXE010009949.1:0-42851 GCA_030068105.1 Sinentomon sp. SZTP_YWyxl
GTGCAGATATTTTTTTGAAAAATAGCCGCACTTCATTTTCTTCAGATCATCTTAGCCATTGAGGGGTTTCTCCAGAAGTTTCTCTGGAATCTGTGATATTTGTTACCTATTTATTTAAAGTGATTTAAATCTTTTGTTTCAGGTAACCATGCCTGCGCTGCCATTATTACCAATTTCATTCCCAGAGAAAACATAGAATATTTCACAATTCCACGAGGTTTTGATAAGCAAGCAAAGCTGCAGCCTCATCTTGTCAGTGGTGTTCACAAGTTAACCATGCAAGTGAGTGCATTTTTCAGTTTTACTAGCCCGTTTTTATGACCCATCGTGGTCATAGGTAGGTATTTTTGTTCGAACCGTAACTTACTTTCTTGCTCGTGTGCATCCTAAAAGAAACCTGGTTCTTTCCAACTTTTTGAAAGGATGCCATGAAGTTGTTCAAAAAGGGACTCACTGTTCACGTCCTTTACCATCCTGTTGATCTCATGTGTCCAGATTCTTGCAATTTTATCAAGACTTTGGTGCATGTCCAGTTGCATTAAAACTTGGCTGCTCTTCCTAATTCAGAAAATGCCTTTACTTCAATCCAGAAATTGTGTGTGGCTCTGAACTGGGCATTTTGTTGCTTCATCCCACAGTTTCTCCAGCTGAATTTGGAAGAATGCTCTGCATGTTTTAATGCAGAATCCAGTTTTGGTTGGAAGTTGATTTCTTGTCTTCGGGAAGCTGCAGTTTCCCATTCAAACCCTAGTGATATGAAAAGTCATGTTGAATGGTTGCTGATGGCAATTATTATGGTCACTGTTCGGTGTATGCAATGTTCAACGAAAATAGCTTTGATCATGTATGGCCTGTATGGGCCTTGTTCGCCTTTGTGGCAGTTTGCTCCAACTGAATGAAGTGATGCATTACAAACGCTGAAACATTTTCAAACATTTTTGGTGAGAATTAAACTTACCAAACTAGGCAGTGTCCCCACTTGCTTTGGTGAGCCAGCATCGTTTCTGTCATTCTAGGCATTCACTCAACCTCTGACTCAGTCCCTGTAAACCATAAAGAGTAACGATTACGAGTACTTTGAGGTCACTCCACTCTTTTCTTCCTGGTGTACTTTTTTTCTTTATTGTAGGTAAACATACACCCTGTGGCGATTGCAAAAGTGATCAAGAAAACCACACTTCTGATGGAGAATATGGGTGAAGTAGCCAAGGTGTTGGATTTGATGAGTGAACGGGAGATGAAGAATGGCTCTGAAACCAACGAGGTCATGTCTTTCAAGTTGCACTTTATTGCATTTGTTGTCAGGGCCATCCACAAAGATCTTGCTGCCGAAAAGGGCAATGCAAGTAAAGCTGATGCAAAAGCAGCCGTTGCAAACGAAAAGGAAAGAAAAGTCGATGCGTTCATTCACTGGATGCTCATTGGCAGAATGCAGGACGGGCAGCTCGAGTGCCAGGACCGCTTCCTCCGGGAGACCGTGCGAGAGTTCCCTGCAAAGCAGGCAGCTTTGCTTCAACAGCTCGTGTCTAGTCTTTCACAGGTCCCCATCGGGCAGAACTGGACCACTTTTGGCATCATCGATTCGGCGATAAATGGTCAGAAGGGCTTCCAGGATTCCAGGAACTGTGACTCGTGTGGTGAACCCAAATCTGAAAAGAGGTGCACAGCGTGTAAGAGTGTGTTTTACTGTGAAAAGGAGTGTCAGAAGCTGAGTTGGTTTAGCCATAAAAAAGTTTGTGCAAAGTTAGCGAATCTTTATGAAGAGCACTTAGCTGAGAAAAACGAGGCCAAACCTATTCCCGAAGAATGCAAGGCCTTGGAAACAGCGGAGCCAGGAATTGACCAAACTTCAGCAGGTTGATGTGTCATGGGCAAAAGAAGTGTCCAGTAACAATATTTTTTCCGGCGCAGGAATTTTGTTTTTCAGAACGTACACCACGGAAGGGAATGTCAGGAAACATCACAAAAATACTCTTGAAAATCGATCAACACATCAACAGCCAAATCCATTCGTTTGTTGAAATGCATGGAAAAGTGACATTTTGCTCCTGCTTCGTGGAACTTCTTCGGGCTGCCGCCCAAAAGGTCCACTTCCTCGTGTTTGCCTAAAGAAGTGCTGCGAAGTGGGAGCAAAACATCGCGTTTCTACACATTTCAACAAATGAACGGATTTGGCTATTGGTCCATTTTATAAGAACTTTGCTATGATTACATTAATTTTGATCATGGAAGAGAGAGAGAGGAGTGTTTGAAGGAAAAATTGTTGCAGCAACGCAGGGAGCCAGGCCAAATTTGTTGGAAGTTTAACTGAAATGTGGAGTTTTGAGATGCAAGAATTGCATTATTTCAGAACTCCACACGTTTTGGCAGTTTTGCAGTTCTTGATCGTGATTACAAGAACTCAACAGAAATACTAAGAAGTTGTACACGATTATTGCTTTGTAAGCACTAAATTTGTGAGAAGTCAGTGACAACCTGGAGGCCATCACATTCACCATGGGAACACTTTTTACCTGGATTTTGAGACGTGGAAGATCCAGGGAATTCTGCTTTGAATTTTCAGCGGCAACTGTGAACAATACGAAATAAATAGACACAAGGGTATGTCTAAATAGACACGAGGGCCCACATTTCACTGTTTCAGTCATTTCAGGTGATTCAACCAGATCATTCAGACCTCTAACAGCCACTTTTTAAATGTAGCACACATAGTGTTGTCTTGTCAGAAAATTGTTTGCAAGGTTGTTAAAAATTAAATATGCAATTATTAAATGTTTTGTTCAGTGTTTTAATTTTGTCAAATTCCATTGTGATGATGGTTTTGGTTTTCCCAGCTATTTGGTGGGGTGTTTCAACAATGTATGTTTTGGCTAGTCTTCCCAGGAGAAACACAATGTGCATTAAAGGCACGGTCTGTCTTGCTTAGGCCCTCTTGCCGCAGATCCTTCTCGCCAGGTGGATGTCCTTGGGCATGATGAACACCCTCTTGGCGTGGATAAGAATAATTTAGTGCAACTGGGCATACGTCAACACAGGCCAGTGAATGTTGAGCAGAGGGAGGATATCCCTTGTAAGCCAAGGCAAGATGCAGTCTCGCCCCCCATCAGGGACACCTCGTTCCCCACTTGCTTTGGAGTTCAGGTGGATTAATTTATCTTCGGATATATCTGATTTTTTCACAAAGTGGCCCAATTTGGGGCTTCTGGGTTTGGAGGCACTGACATAGTGGGGCACCCTTTTTTGTGAATGTTCCTCCAAATTGTGTCTAGACCACATTTTTCCTTACCTTGGAGAACCTCCTAGCAAAATGGAACCTCCTGGCAAAATGGTTTCTGTATTTGTATTCACTCAATAGCCCCAAAAATTGGTTGCACATTTGTGGAGATGGTTTACATTCCTTGCTGAGCAGGATGATCCAAGATACCTATAACATGACAGGTAAAGCCACAAGCGCCGAAAAAGATGCAGTGCGAACATTCAGGCGCAAAACAACACATCTCCAAGATGTGACGTCACATATTCTACTCACTCAACAAGGAAGACTGCGGAGATGACTTACTGCGAAGGCGTAGCCGAATCGAAAGTAGAAAACGTGACGTCAAAAATTGGGCTGGACGAAGCTTTTTTAGGAAAGAGGCAAATTGAGTATTGGACAGCGCAGTCGCTTAAAGGTCTGCCTTTGGGCGGGGCATAGCTCTTCGAAAAAAGCGACAAATCGAGGATTGGACATCGTAGTGGCTCTACCTGTAGTTTTTAGACATACCTTGGGATGATCGATGGAAGAAATAGAAAACAAATGGTTCAGCATGAAAATTTTAACTTTATTCTGCCAACAATACAGACTAGAACAAGTGGAAACTCTGCAGTGCAAGAATGTAACATTTGATAAAAACTCTAACTAAAAAAATGACTTAAGAGCAAGTTTTTCAGTTTCACTCAATAACGAGAGCAGTTTCCAGAGTTCACTTAACAAAACTAACAGAAAATCATTTACTTTTGTCATCTCGTTGGCTTTGTTTCCACAGGCGTTTTTAAAATCACGGCGGGTCACCGCGACCAGCAATTTTCATTTTTTCTTCCGGCGACTTCGGCGCGACTTGCAAACGACTCGAGCGTGCTCTCTGATTCATTATGCTGTTCATACACGCAAATTACTGCAGAAGCTGGTGCCAGTGAATCGGTGGCACAAGACGTCATGCTTTTTGGAATGGTTCGATCGAAAACTCTCAACGCTCGCCCAAACTCTCATATTCAGTCTGCTGCTGTGTTGATGGACCTTGAGGTTTGGCACCTCATGGTGATGAATCAAAACCAACATATTCCCACATCATCCATTGTTATTCAGCGATCAAATAAACGACCTGCAAAAGTTTTCTCTGTTCGAGATAAACATTCCAAACCATCTGTTTAAAATGAAAAATAAATGTTCCAAAAATTTGTGTTCAACGGAAACCAAGGCACAGAACATGAAGAACCGAAGTCATTGCGACATGCAATCTTCAACAAGAGGAAAACACTGAAGAAGAGCGCAACAGCCCGCACATATCTGCTCCACTCATCATGCAAACAAACTCCGTACCAAGTGCATGCGTGTATGGACAACAAAAATCCGGCGATGTTCGCAGCCTATGGAAATAGCAACCGGCGATTCCCATTCACTTCAAAGCAATGCCATCCACTCTCGACGACAATTCGAATCACTGGTCGCAGCGATCACCGAGGGAACGCGGCGACTCAAGACGACAGAAAAATCGCCACGCCGGAAAAACGCCTGTGGAAACACACTCATTTGAAGCATTGATCAGGACACGCATTGGCGGGTCGCGGCGACCTGCCGCGATTTAAAAACGCCTGTGGAAAAGTGGCGTTTGGCATATCATCAACAAGGCCACTTTGACTTGTTTATTCACTTGAAAAGAGTACAACCAGAAAAAGTCAAAATGGCAGAATAGTAAAAAAGCTGAAAAAGTATAAAACATCACACATGAAAAGGAAATGAAGATCAGGTTTCTCGAGCATGTTTTGTCCAAATTTGGTACAATACTGCTCAGGATTGTCAAAAATCATAAATTCTCTGTAAAATTTCAACTTTCTAATTCGCATTGCTGCACTCATTCAACACTGATGGATAAAGATGCAGTTTACGGAATTCATCACCACATTGTATTGAAAACAATACATTAAACAGCTCATGAGTGGTGGGGGTTGCAATTTTTTCAGAGGAGAATAAAAAATCTGCAGTGAAGAAGCCGGCGTGTTAACCTCAAGCCAATACTGATTTTTCCTCAGTGGCTAGGTGGAACCTTGTTGCACACCTTGGGCTGCAAAGAGAACAATGTCCCAAAATTGCAGCCCAACTGCTCTGCATTCAACTTCAACTTGGATCAGTTTTACAGCACAGGCTGGCGGATTTCCCAAAGAGAGTCATGCTCTGCAGAGCAGAGACGTGTGCCTTATGATATGTGGCTTCTCTCTAGTGTAATTTGCCAAGCCTGCCTTGGACCTGGAGCTCGGTGTTCTGCAATGTGATGCTGCACATATTACCTCCTTCTTAACATGCTATCCAAAGGAACAATATATCACGTCACGGAAATCTGCTTTCTTGCCACATGGTCCTTTCTTATTATGCCTGAAAGAAATCCAGCATGACCTGGGATCGAATCCAGGTCTTTCTGATCATGAGACGGACACGTTCGCCACTAGACCAAAGTGACAAGACAAGTGTCATTTCCTTTAATGTTTTCTTTCCATTGATACACCATTTTCCTCTTCACTGTTGTGATATGGCTGTTTTAGATAAAAACTAAAAAAAAAAAAAAAACGAGAAAATTGCAACAGAATGATTAAAAATCTGTTGCAACTCCACTGAGGACATTCGATCACTGCGTGAAAATGGAATTTGAAATTCCATTTTCAATCAATGCAAGGTGTCAGTTTTTTTTACTGAATTTTCAAATTTTGACTTTTTTTGAAGGAAAAAAGATCACAACATTGCACATAAACTGAACAAGAACATCTTGCAACAATCCTACAAAAGTAGGCACACAGCTGACAAAAAATCAAGACATTTGTCAAGAATTAATTAGTCATCGAAGGGAAAGAAGAAAACCAAAATATCTGCGACAAAGTTAAAAAATGCTAAAAAAGAAAGAAAGGAAAACATTTTGTTTTGTTGCCTGACAAAGACAGCTGGTATGTAAAAACTCACAAAATCAACAAAACACGCAAAAGGAAGTTCAGTATCAACATTAAATAAAGAGACAATGGATATGTTACAGAACAAAATAATTCTCTTGCAACAAAACATAGACGTGTAATAAAATTCAACAGGTGTTACGAAATTCTTTTCAACGTAATCGACAGAAATTTCTGCTTTGGAGTTCATAATCTGGCCAGACAGAGTTTGTGAAAGGTTGGCCTTATCACAGGCATAATGAACATCCAAGCATTCATCCATTTGATTGTTCATTTCAAACTTCAGTGATTCTGATTCTTGCTGGTGAACCACTCTTTTGGTGAGCAATTTTTTCAAGACATTACAATGATTGTGACAAATTGATCCAGCCGATTTAACCCTTAATACCTCCCAAGGGGTAGTTGCTCTACAGAACCTCCCATGGGGTAGTCCATTGGACCACACCATGATCCCATCTGTTTATGGGCCTGGTAAGGTTCTTCCTATCAAAGTGCATCCTTTTTGATGTCTCATGCAAAATTTGGCCAGTCCAAGATGGTTTCTTCCCATATTTTTGCCATCCGATAGACACGAAAGTCAGTTTTTCGCTGCAGTTTTTGGGTAAAACTTCAAATCTGAATAACTTTTGATTTTTTGTGAAAAATGGTATCCCTCATAATTTCCATATTGCATGTCACATCTTCAAAACACTTTATGTGCTTATGAAGGTGATGGTGATGAACAGCTTGGCATGGCCCAAAGTGAAAATTGAACTCATACCACTTCAAAAAATTCAAACATTTTTGAAGTGGTGTTTTGCCCAAGGGGTGGTCCATTGGACCACCTCACCCATATCCTTTTTTCATTATAATAATGATTTGGACTACCAGGCTGCACAAATAGTATCGACTGCAAAATCTATTCAATTGGGATTTGCAATGTCAAATAATATCCATTTTGTTATCTCATATTTTGGCACCAAACAGACCTAATCAATCCACAGTCAGTTTTCGAACCTTCAGTGGAGCTAAAAACCTGAAAATCAGACGTTTTGGCACAGAACAGCTAAAACAATCCTGGAAATCGAAGAAAATGGTAAGAACAGTGCAGAAATGTGTGGTTGATACCCTTGGGAAAACCAGACATTGTGACCCCAAAAAACCCAAGGGGTGGTCCAACGGACCACCGCGCAAAAAACATGTACAAAAGTCAGTGAAATGGAAAACATTTTTGTCATGTTGGAGAAGACGGATGTTCGGCCCAAACCACCCTGCAACTTCACTATTATTGGAAATTTAACGGTGTGGCCCGATGGACCACCCCTTGGGAAACTCCAATTTTTTGATTTCCGTAACCTCCAAGGGGTGGTCCATTGGACCACGGGCCAATATTTCTCCCAATTCGTCGGTGGAGTTTTTAGGCATTTAGGGCATGGTAGACCCAACCCTCGTAGAGGCATATCTGGAAGCACAGATTCGTCCGGGCCCAGGGAATAAAAATATTGAGAAAATAACAGAGGGGTGGTCCATTATTGGATCCACCTTTGGGAGGTTAAGGGTTAAAAGCCAAAAATTACCGTTTTCCAGTATTTGTGAGAAGGCGTTTGGAGAACTAAATGTTCCGAGACCAATGGCAATGTTTTTTTTGTTGCATGATATCTTTATGGTTGCTCTCAAAATGCATCATCACGGAGGCCTTCACCTATCTCACCACGGGTGTCTCTCTGTATAATAAAGTCCAAATTAAGACATTTTTTCCTTGACAAAATTGAATCGTCGTGTGTGCAGACACACGTCAATCTGGCAGAGTCTTTGTGTTGATCGTGCCACCCCCTCCACATAACAATGCTGTGTGTCTGCATAGTTTCTGGCCGAATTCAAAAGCGATCATTGTTGGAGTTCGTTCTCCGAAAAACAGGATTGGGTTGACCTTGGCGCAGAATGAAAGGACAAAGATGCCGGATTTTTCTCTTGGTCTGAAACAATTTTTTTCTCTTTCTCAAAATTCTTTTCTTCATCAAAACTGCCATTCGAAAGAATCAAAACAAAAGAAGTCAAGGGCACCACGCACGATCAAAGAAAGCTGGGTCCACACGATGCTAAATGTACGAGCGAGTCCATTCGTGCGCTCAAAACAAGCGTCTTTTTCTGCATGAAACGACGAAAAAGAATGTCATTCGTTGTGGCCACTTCTGAAAACCCTCTCCCTCCGCACCGCCTTCCACTTCATTCACAGGATGAGATTCGTGCGCCTAGACAATGGTCTTCTGGGATGCAAGCGTGTCCTTCCGATGATTCCAAAGTTTCCCGCCGATGCTCCGGTGTAGAATGTTCAACTGACGCTTCAATTATATCCCACGGATCTGACGCATGCCATGCATCCGATGCTTCCAGCGCGGCCATTCGCCAACCAAAACCGGCAATCGTGGATGTTCGGTGGAATCAGAAACATCGGTTGCATCTGAAAGAAGCAACGGATGCATCCGATGCATTCGGTGGGGCAGGCGCATTTCGGGGGAGGGTTGTTCAGGTGTCAGATATGTATTTAAGCCAAGAAGACATTTTTCAAAAGTTTTGCCCCCCACACATTTGTATTTATCGTGTATGGAGTCCTTTCACTCTCAAACTCAATGAAAAAGAATGAATATCAGGAAAAGAAATGCTCGGCTCAGATCATGCCTTCTCCAACCAACCGTTCTCGCAGGTTATCCCATACCCTTGCCATCACCCCCGTGGCCGTGTACAGTGGAGAGAAAATTAATTGCACCATATGGGTGTCATTTTTTTACCCAGATAGAGCTCATCAATATCTATTTCCTGTCATTAATTCGACGAACAATCCAGACCAGTGGTTCCCAACCTTTTCATTCCCACGATGGCATGAACTGAACACACCATGCAGCCCATTTTCAGCCCAAAACTGAACGTACGTACCTGTGCCTTTCCACTTTCCCAATCGTCACAGGCTTTGGTAAGAAAGTCCCACAACAAAGGGCATGTTTTGACTCCGCGATTTTGAGAAATGCGATGAAGGTGACGCTTCAACAGGAATGGTTTTTCGGTCGTGTCTGACACGACCAACAGAGAAGAGTTGCAGGGAGTGAGACAATTCCGAGATCCGATGGCGCAGTCCTCGGCACAATTCATGCTTCATGGCGACGTGCTTTTCCTTCTTAGCCTTTCTTCAAAAAGGTTTTCATGTGCAGGAACACACACCCAAACAGGCAAAAATCCCCGTGTAAAAAACGGACAACCATAAAAGTCTTTTTCGCTGTGCGTGGGCAGGTGTCCGTGGGTGTTAAAAAGCAGTTGAAATTTTCGAATTTGCACGCTACTTCCTGCATCCTTTACTGGATTCAGAGCGTTTTCCACGTTTGAGAAAAAAAATGTAAGGGAAAATATATCAATTTGACATGAGGAGGATGCGATGGCGTCGATTCCTAGATACGATGGAAACCGCAGAAATATGAGGCGGCATACATCTGAAACTGTTACCCGAACGAGTGCCACTTCTATTGCACTGTGCATGTCTGATGGAGTCGTGTTTTGGTGGCCATCGCATGTTTGGTGATGGAAACTGCCTATTCAGAGCTTCGCACTATTTGTTTGTCGTTGAATTTTGACTCTCGCCAAAGCTGCTTTCTTCCAACACATGAGTAAAAGGGATTTCGAGAAACAGATGGGAGGAAAACCAGTCATGCATTTTTGACACGGACACAAACGAATCCATATGCAGATGGCCAATGCATGACAGTTCCAAACCTTGTGCAAACGGTGAAAAACTCCCTCCAAAACCAGCAAGATCTTGGCGCATTGGTCCAATAAACGCAGCGAAATCAATAAAAATGTCTATTCCATTCGAACAACTGAACACCGAACTCGATGAAGACAGGTGACAAAGTGCAGCTTCCAGCAGCTGAGGGCCCCACCTGGATACGCAGTGCCGAAACACGGTTTGCCCCACTAGTAGCATTGAAAGCTGGAGCCCACAAAGCCCATTTGGTCAATTGTGGCCAAATCGGTTGGCTTTAAAACAAACCAGCATTTTTGGAAATTATTTTTGAAACCCTGACACGGACAACTTATCAGGTAAAATTGAAAAAAAAGCAGAAACCATGACCTAAGAAGTGAAGGAATTCCCAATGGGTAGGAAATTATCAGTGGCTGAGGAACTGGCATGCGGTCCTCGTGTCAGTGAAAAACTGTCAATGTCCTACCTTAACGTTCTCTCTAATCCTTCTCGCACCAACATCCCCGGTTGAAAAACTAGGCAATGTGGTGAACAAAAAGGGCTTTAACAGGAAAACCCAAAATGCGTCAGTGCCTCAAATAATGAAAATGATTGAATTGCCCAATTGAGCTGTCAAAACTGGCACAAACTTTCTTTTGCGGGAAAATTGTGGGGTTGATGATAATTTGACAACTGAAAGTAGGTCTCGCTCGACCTTCCCTTTCCACTCTTCAATGGCTAATAGAACTCTTCCAGGGTTCCCAACGATTT
This sequence comes from Sinentomon sp. SZTP_YWyxl, assembly GCA_030068105.1. Lineage (NCBI taxonomy): Eukaryota > Metazoa > Arthropoda > Protura > Sinentomata > Sinentomidae > Sinentomon > Sinentomon sp. SZTP_YWyxl. The sequence continues at coordinate 10,676 of JASGXE010009949.1, forward strand.
TGGCAAATCTTTTAAGAGGTTCTCCCAAGGCTTTCTTAAGTTATAGAAAGCAGTGCCCTTGAGCATCCCGATGCCAGCAGGCCACAAAAATGGGTCTGTGGTGGCATCCCAGCAGGATACAAATGGACTCAGAGTGCTCCAAAAATCATCTTCAAACTTTTTTGAAGGTTGAAGGTCCACGAGTAATTTTGGAAATCAAGGTTTCAAAGGTTTGCCTGAGAATCCTGGATTTCTGCAAAATATGCAGCCATTTTCTACACGAAGATGAATTTGGCAAGGACAGCAAGAACAAATGGCAGCGCAACAAAGGTCTTCATCCCAAAACAAGGAAATTTTGTGGAAACTTGGCAATGAAGTTCCAAACTAGCTGCCACGAAAGCCCACCTAGTTTTGAAATCTGGCCCAGTGTTTCTGTATCAAAAAGACGTGGTGATAGATAGCTGAAATAAGATTATCCCATCACATGGTATCAATACACCGACTCGTGATCTGTCATAGCAAACTTGATGTGAAAAGGATGCATTTTGAGCACGAAAACATGTGTCAGCTGCAATAAATATCCCGCTGCATGCACATTGCACAATAGCCAGTGTGAACGAAGAGACATCTGAGTGCAAGCTCATTTTTCCATGATTATTTTCAAATGATTAATTCCAACGGAATGTTGAATGTTGGGCCCCATAAAGAAATCTGCATTTCCGTCTTTTCCCTCAAGTGCTCGAAGTCACCACTGGCTCACACGTTATTACGACTTTTTTGATCACCTTTTAGCTGCTGTAAGTGAGAAGAAGGAAAATATTGGACATTGGACATAACAGGATGGCTAGGATCCCCGAGGTGCAGAACTGCAGTGTTTTCAATGCTGGAAAAACCATAAACCAAATTGCAAAACCCTTGGCACATGGGCACAAAATTGTTCTTTTTTGTTTTGATGGTGAAAAGAAATTTCATGCAAATGCAGCTCAAAATGAAATCACATTAGAAGTACAAAAAATAAATGCCACTTCTAGACCTCCTTAGAGAAAGAGCTGATGCTCACAACAACTCGGCCTCTCAAACAGAAAAGTTAGAACAGTAATATGTTAACAACATAACAAAACACTAAAAAATAATGCAAAAATGTCAAACTAAAGTAACATTACCGTCCAATGGCAAATAATGCATGAAAGAAACTGGTTCCAGATGACTCATCTTGTTATCTTCCTTTTCGACTCATCTTGTGATGCTTCCTTGATATTTTTATGCTTCCCTGATGCTCCAGAGAATTTCACTAGCCGCCATTTCATTGTGCTCAATGAGCTGTTTGTATGAAGCACGCTCATGGGTGGTAGCAAGCCTCACAGACACACATTGAAAGAGGGACTGATCACGCTTGTACAAGCCAACGCATCTGTGAATGAGCAAGGATGAAAAAATTCCAGATTTTTTACGTCACGGGAGAACGGATCGAAAGTGACAAAGCCAAAATAAAAAAAAACCTGTTCAAAAACTGCTGTATCTATCAGCTTCAGAGCTCTCCAGAGGCGAGGCTGGATGCAATCTGTTGGCATTTTTGCTCTAAAAACTAAAAAAAACTTCAATCTGGAGTTCCTGAAGTACAACTCCCCTGCTGCGCCTGTAAACTGGCCACCCCAGTGGGTTGGAGACACCCATGTCCAAATTTGCTTTAATTAAAGATGGTGTCATAAAAGTGCATTTCAACATGACATTCATTGTCAAACTTTGAATTCAAGTGCTTTGAAGTGGAGGATCAGAAAGCGTATTTTATGCATTACTGCATTATTTAAAGGCTGCGAACAAATCCGCTTGCTGGCAATGAGTGCAAACTTGTTGCATTAGGACTGGCAGCATAAAACAAACCTGAGGAATGCTCCACGTTTGAGGAGTCCAAGATCACGGTCGATATGATAAAATTCACACATTAACATTCTGCAATTGTTGTTGGCAGCACGGCCCTGACCATCATTGGGATCATGAACCAGGAACTTGGTGGAAGTGGCATCTGAAGACTCGTATTTGAAGAAAATACCTGCAGAAGAAAGAAATCATGGAATAGGTTTGGCATTTGTCGCAAAGTTTGATGCAAAAAGGGGGACGTTTGGACGGAAAAATGTGAAAAAAAGTGTTTCGTTTTTTTGTGATTTTCTGCACAAGACTTTGCTGATATCAATGGTGCGATCAGTTTTTTGAAATCTGATATGGTTTAGAAGTTACGGACTCAAATACGAAGGCACCTGAATGAATTTTACATCATTCCATAAACTAGCAGCAATTGTTCTCTTTCAGAAAAATGGCCTGCACAGAAAAGAAGCAAGTCGGACTTAATTTGACCATTCTACGAGGGGTGTTCAAATGAAAGTGATCTTCTCCCACTTAACCTCAACTGTTCTTGCTTTCCTTTTGAACAGGGGAACTAGCACATGTTAGCAACTAGTGCGTAAAATGTCAGACTTGAGGGTTGGAATTTGTTGATTCTACAGTAATTTCTTCTTAACTCTGAAGGGAAATCAAAGAAAAGCCATTGGAAACTACGCATGGGGACTCTCCTTCTGCAGGGCAACACATCTGCTCACTGCAGTCAGGCAGTAGCAATTTGTTGTGGCTTTGATGTTCTTCCTCACCCGTATTCTCCTGATTTCGATCTTTCAGATAATTATCACTTTCCCAGTCCGAAAAAGCCTCCCGAGAAACATTTCCGGTGCAATGACAATCTCACAGCAGCAGTTGAAGCTTGTTTGTCTTCATGGGCAGGGCAACCTATCACTTAGGACTATTTAAGCTATTCCATCCGCAGATGTGTGTTTCTTTGCAGAGTGACTAAACTTAAATTGACGAGCATTTGTGGAAAAAATCAGGTCAGTGAGTACCATCCTTCATACTGAAGATCACTTTCATTTGAACACCCCTCGTAGCCAAAGCAGGAGTGTTTTTTACATGCGAATAAGTGTGTGCAATTTCAACCTTCCAAGTCGCTCCTAGTCTGAGATATGGCTAAAAAAGTTCCGAAGATGCCAAAATAGGTAAGTTGATGTCGAAAAATCATCTCTCCAGAAATCTTCACTGAGAACTGCGAATTTTCGTGTTCGGCAAACTTGAATGCTACATCTCAGGAACAACATGACTAGAAGGTTAAGATTTTGCATACTACTCGTGTAAAAAGGTGTCGAGTTGGCCAATTTATCGCTTAACATTGGTAGGTACTTAAAAATAGAAGAAAATAGGTTTGAACGCTTCAACGACACGTTCAAACATCGACACGTTTAAAAACTCATCTGGCATTTTGCATCATCAGATGATTAAAAACATGCCAACTGACTGATCATCAGGGGATGGGATCAGGTGGAACAGTATGATATTCGTAAAAAATATGACATTAACTTGTCAACCAGACCAAATGACAGAAACTTTTGCTTCATCGCATTGACTGCTTCTCCTTACTTGGCAGGTCACGAAAGGAGAGATGGGATTGCCCACTCAGGATTTATAGGCGGATGCCATGTCTCAGTGTGCGAGACATGGAAAGAAAAGTCAGGGCGATGAAGCCGAAAGTAACTGGTGTTTGGTCTGGTTACAACCAAAGATCACGATGTTGCAAAAAGACTTACAAATCAGTAAAAAAAAAAAAAATAAGAGACTCAGTTATCAGTCGGCAGGAATCGCAGGTCACTCACCAAATATCTCAAAATGAATGGGATCATCCACAACTTGAAGATTCCATTCACTGAACTTGTTCACTGGCCAGGTCAGAATACGAAGGTTAGGAGCAGACCGGCGCCTGACCTGTAAATGAAAATAAAGACTCGTTTTCTGGAAAGGGATATCTTTCCCTCTTTTCTGGGAAGGGATGCGCTCGGAATGCAAAGTGAAATAAAATAAATGAAAAAGAAATAGACGTCAGGAAGAATTGTAGAAAGGGTGTCTCGTTAATCCGAGAGTGCAAAGGAACATCCTCACCATTTGTGGGTTCGGGGTCAAAATACAAACTTCCGTATTTGTCAACCAATTTTATTCAAATTTTGTTAACAGCTTAGGTACCATTATGTGTGGTGCTGCCATGCAAAATTTCAACTTTCTTGGTCAAGTGGTTATTGAGGTATGGGAAAAGCTTTTGACCCATTGACATTTCACATGTTGAGTGAGGGGCTTTTTCACTCTCTGAGTGGCTTTTTCACTCTCTGTCAGCGGTGTTCACCCTGTGAAAACAAACGCCCATTTTCAAATAATTACGGAAATTTCCAGCAATTATTAATCATGGTCAATTCCCAGCAATGGAAATTAATCAAAATTTATTGTGGAAAATTCCCAGCAAAACTGCAGACCCAACGTTGATACGAGCTCATGTTTTTTGGACATTTTGCAGGATTCTCTGTGCGCAAGGCCTCAAGGATGCATTGCAGATGAGAGCTCTGAGATAAAAAAGAGACCTTGCTCCTGAGAAACTCCAAAGTTATTTTCGTTTCGTCGAAGAAAAATAAACACCAGTCCCACCGAGTGAGGCTGATTGATGTATGATCGATGGTGCATTGCAGATGGTCAGTGGTGCAGATGTGGTGCAGATGGTCAGAAATGTTTTCAGATGTGGTGCAGATGGTCAGTGGTGCAATGGAAAGTGGTGCAGATGGTCAGAAATGTTTTCAGGTGTGGTGCAGATGGTCAGAAATGTTTTCAGGTGTGGTGCAGATGTCAGTGGTGCAGATGGTCAGATGATGCAGATGTGGTGCAATGGAAAGTGGTGCAGATGGTCAGAAATGTTTTCAGATGTGGTGCAGATGGTCAGTGGTGCATATGTGGTGCAGATGGTCAGAAATGTTTTCGACGAAATGGATGTAAACGAACAAAAAACGAATGAAATAATCGCAAAAAATGTCGTTTTCTGGACTCATTGGATCAAGATCTGGATACTGGATCAAGAGATATTGATGGAGTCGTTTGGCATTTTTGTTTTTAATTGGTAAGCAAAACGTCCAAAGAATTCTGAAGCAGAATTTGTAACGTTATTTTGCACAAACAAAACAACCAAACACAAAAAGCCTAAAGCCATCATCTACCATAAGTATGAAATCAAATACGAGTGGATAATACCTTGAAACCAGTTGAGTCGGAGCATTCAATTGCCGTTGGTGATTGATCGATCTCTTCATAGTTGTAAAGATCATGGACTTTGTTTGGAGTTTGCTTGGGGGCTGGGCTTTTTGCTGGTGTGCGACTAGATTGACTTTTGTCTGGGAAACTTGTCTTGGAGACTGCCTTCCGAGGTGGCTCTCGTGGTGTCGGCATTGAAGTGACTTTTGGAGATGGCTTTGGCATCATTCCAGGTGTCGATGATTTCCCAGCGACATAATTTTTGATGCTTGACTGTGTTAGGCGATTGCTCTGACCGGTGGTATGTTGAACTACATTGCTTTTAGAGGGTAGAGGGGTGGCCTGATAACGGGAAAACTTGTTGGAAGTTGGAGTCTCAGTCTCAGACCTATAAAACAAGGCAAATGACTTTCAGACAGGGTGCTATTTTGCAAATGACTTTCAAAGATGCTTTCCAAAAAGAATTATATGAACAATGCTTACAGAAACTGGAGTGACAATTTTCAGCACATTAATGACATTTTCTATTCACAAACAGATACCGATGGTCTTTCGAGATACAAATTTGGCACAATTTTTTTTTTCAACAGAAACAGCGCCAGGAGCCAGCGGTACAGATGGATAAATTAATGTAAATGGGAATGCAGCAATTCAAACTAGTGGAAACCCGAGGTGACTTTTTTTATGTTGCAGATACGAGGTGCATTTTGAAAAAAATCCGGAATTGCTCTCCCACAGGTGCACCCACATAACAAATTGCTATGAACTTGGTTCATCATGCAGCTCCACCCTTTGGGCCCTTTGCCTTCAAGATTGCATTAATTTGCACCCTGGTGTTTCTTCCTGCCAGCATTTGAATTCGGTTTTATTTTGACACTGGCCATTAAGTAAAGTATGAATTTTCCGAAGAAGAAAAAATGGTGGTGAAATGTTTCACTGCTCAAAGATGATTCCATCTGAGATTCATCAGCAACAGGTTGCTACAAGTTTGTGGAGACTCTTCTCTTACCAGCAGCAGTTAACGTCCCGGAATATTTAAAGCAGGAAGGGATACGGTGCAACAAGCGGAGCGGTCCAGACGTCCAAAAACAAGCACCACTCCAGCAAACATTGCACGGGTGGGAGCAAAACGTTTGACAGACCCGAGACCGAAGATTGACGGTGCAGGAGATAGCCGAGTCCTTTGGGATAACGAAATGGGCTGTGCATCGAATTCTGTGCCAGGATTTGAAAATGGCGAAGGTGATTTTCGAATGGGTGCTCCGTCTTCTTGACGCAGCCAAAAAACAGCATTGTCTGAGAATTGGTGGTCCGCTGCAGTTTTTTGGCTGCGGAGTTTGAGGGGGCCGGACCCCTCTGCATGGTGCACCAGGGAAAGAGATGAGTCTCCACAATTAGAGCCTGCTGTTGATGAATCTGAGACGGCTTCATCCCTGGACAGTGAATATTTCACCACCACTCTTTGTTCCTCTATCGAAAAATTCAATGACCAGTGTCAAAATAAGACCGAATTCAAATGCAAACAAAAAGGAAACCACTAGCCGGAAATTCATGCAATTTCGTAAGCAAAGACCTAAAGGATGGAACTGTGTGATAGACCAAGTACATAGCAAAATGTCATGTGGTGCGCCTGTTGGAGAACAATTCCGGATTTTTTCCAAACGCACCTTGTATAATCGGTGTCAATCTGTTTGCGATTTTTTGATGGCAACCAATGATTAGGACAGCTCCACCCTCCCGTGATGCTTTTCTGACGGGCTGATTTCAATGGCGTGTAAGGGTGGTTCAGGGTCAAAATAGAAACTTCCCGTGTAATTTAACCGATATTATCCAAATTTGGCATACACTTACGTCCCATATCTCGGTCGTGATTTTTGAGACAAGGTGATGGAGATACCGATAAAGATTTTTGTGCCACTCTGAACAAACGGTTGCAAAAATTATTCCTTCTCTGGTTGACTGAGCTCATTTTTCGATTTCATCCATAATTCATGAAAAATAAATGCATTTCAGCAACAGCCGGTATCTATAAGGATGGCCAACACTTCGAAGTATTTTGTGGCAGCAGGTCAATTGTTCAGAGTTTTGGAATGATATACAAAATTTCCCACAAATTGTTCAATTGCACGAACTGCGGTAGTTGTATCTTCTCTCCCAGTTACCCTGAAAATCACTTTTGATGTGTGGAAAAGTCAAGCACACAATTCGACACCATCTGAAAAACATTTTACAAATCAATTGTCAGTAACAGTTCGCAGCGGAGGAAGATAAAAGTGCCACTTGAAGGGAATCAGATCTCACAAGAGAATGTAACAACATACCAGCTGTCATATGCACCATTGCCGCTGTGAACAAGCAGCCAAATCTACATTGAATGCATTCTAAATTTCCAAAAAACAAAATAGCACTATGCAAGAAATGGAATTCTCAGCACAGAATCTGTGAATGGATTGCCTACTAATGCCAATGAAAACTGAGTTGTAGTGATAATAGTAAGTAGATTCAGTGGATGCCATTACAAAGTTGCCATCATCATACCTTCTGTTGCCTTTTGGAATTTGATCTCCACAATATGACAAGTTCCCCTTCTGTAGGCCGGAAGAACTGGCAATTTCGCTGCCAAAACTTGTGCCTGGCCTGCGCTGAGGCAATTTGGCAGCTGCTTTTGGCATAAAAGGTTTCGTCTCGGCAAAATTCATCTCCCACTGACTGGCAGCACCACTTGCAGGTGAGATCTCCGGAAAATAGCTGGCATCCAAAAGGGGATCATTTCCATCCAGAACACTGGAATCCAATGGCGGAAAATCCTCCGGCATGATGTAATCGCCAAAGTTGAACTTTCCACTGATCCCTTCCGAAGGTGCGGAACAGTTCCCGGCTGCGATGTCTGCATCACCACGGCCAAACGGATTTGGTGCAGAGAAAACCGGCTGCCTGGGTCGCTTTTGGACATTGAAGATTGGAATGGGAAACGTTTTTCCTGAAAAATTGAGTGGTGCAACCATGCATTTTAACTGATTCTAATCGCCAGAACTGCCATTTACCAACATGCATAATTCTCTAGGCTGCTTATCGTGGTTCAGGGTTGCCATCCAGTTTTTAGCTGTAATTGTCCAGTAAATGATTGCCATTTTTGATGACTTTCGAGTCATCCATATCCAACCGTGACAAAGCAAGGTCGAGAAAGGATTTCTGGTCAACAACAGCAGATTCCTAGGAAAACACATTAATGCTGAAATTCAGTAAAACTACGTGGGCCTGGCTGTCCAATATCAAGATATAGATACACTGTGGCAGCATCAATGGGTCTTGTTTTTAGTTACCATTCACTTCCCAAAAGTTCAACCGAGGCAAGCGAATTTTTGAAATTTTTCAGGAGCCACAAAAAACTAATTTTCTTCATTGTCCACGTGTTTAGCGTTGAGGGCCTTTTCTTGTCGTTTCCATAATGCACTTTCACACCTGCCGTACTGTTCTGTTGCTAGCAAAGCACTTTGTCTGATGAGTTTGTGTCAGTTGTGCAAATTTAACAAGCAAATATACACTGCAAGAAAAAAAACAAGTGTCAATTTCAGATATCCGACAAAATGTTTTTGGGTTTCCAAAGTTCCAATGAGTCTAAACGTTCGGTCATGTCAGGTGAAACGCAGTCAGATGCCGGTTTCCTCATTTTGCCAATTATTCATGTTGCTGGGTCAATTTCAAAATCAGATGTCACCTGCCTTGTTCTGGCTCCAAAAGCGCCATTTGCCTCAATTGGCAGCCAGCAATGATGGGACTTTCCATCTGCTTTTGTGTTGCTTGCCCCACTTTGCCATCATTTAATATTGACTGGGATTTGCCTCATTTTTCCACAAGGCATAGTTTTGAATGCTGATTCCGAAAATGCACTTCACTCAATTTGCCGTAAAATGTTGCTTGCTTCATTGACCCATTAGGTAGCTAATGTTCAATGAGTGGTTGTTGCGCATACGTCCTCTGGTCAAATTTCACAGAAATGCACCAGCTTGTTGTGGATTTTTGTTGCATTTGAAAAATGGCTTTCGAATAAACCACCAGAAAGTGCTTTGTTTTCACTATGCTAGACAAAATGGCAGCAGCATGATTTTGTATCGCCACAAGGAGGGAAATAGTTTCTCCAGTGTGCCGGAGATCCTGCTCTTGCTTTGGCGGCTATTTGCTTGGTTTTTTTCAATTCCGGCAAGTACGAGAGGAAAATCTGTTTGGAAAAGTGGTCCCAAAAAGCTAACAACACTGACTAGAGAACATTCAAATTATCACTGGAACAGTAACTGAGCGCCAAGGGCGTTGACTGGGGGACAAGAATCTGGAGCAACCTCAAACAGCATCAATGGTGAGAGTTCATGGAATTTTGCAGATTTCTGGGAAATATTCGTGTTCATATCAGATTTTCTGAACAATGGCTTCATCTGAACAACAAACAGGTGCAATTGATGGAGACAACTTAGACGGCGAGGTGCTGAATGCAAAATGAATCAAACGCCCTCTGCCGTACATCAGACCTTTGGTAAGTGTTTGGAGAAGTTGGAATCACCATGGCTGGCTGCATGATTCCCCGTTGTTCAACCCTCACTTGTCACTCAACGGGTTTTCTTTTTCCTTGAACTGAAAACATTGAAACGCAGGGGTTTTCTCTCATCTGAGGTGCAATCGAAGGAAGTGGGGTATTTTGAAGCACCCTTTCTAAAAACACCTTACGTGGGCCGGTAAATGAGTTCTGCAACTTGGCCCAGAGATTGGCTGGCGTTCACCCGATTTTAGTGATTTTCTGGTCACTTGTGATGGCAACCCTTTTTGACTAATTTTCCAAAGGGAATCTGAATAAGCCTCTCGGATACTTAGATACAGACATTTAAAAATGTTCCGGTTTTCACTCTGCCGAAAAAGCATGGTTGTCCCGAAACATCGACTGACAATTTCAATTGTTCATTCAGATGTCTCCTCAAGAATACGCTTTCGAAATTCAGGCCATTTCGAAAGGGCTCACCCTGGTTAGTGACCACTGTTTGCAGCAACGCGTTGTTGGTGTGAACTTTTCCGAAGTGGTACAGGGTGCTTCAACGACAACCCTAGTCATGCAAAGAAAATCCCAATCACGAACGGAAAAAATATCGATGGTGTAAGAAAGTGGTTCCACATAGTGAGAGCGCACCTGTTGGCGATTTAGCCTACAGTTTGTGCCTATTCTTTGGCAAAGTTTCAGTAACCATGAATACAGTGGACTCCAGAAACTTTGGGTTAAATGTCTGTCTCAAGCAAATTGTCCATACACCATTGAGCACAAAGGTAAATAAAGAAGTTTATGCGCAACAAAACCGTGAAATTATTCAGCTATGGCTGTTGAAAATTATCAGCAGAGAATAAACAAACGCGACAAGACATGATTTTGCATTTGGGTAAACACCGGCAAAAAATTGACATAGTTTGAATGAATGAATATTCGTTGAACCACAAGGTTTTCCTCTTCAAGTCCCATCAAGTGTTTGCATCTTTCGATATGGATTTCGATGCTACTTGGCTTGCAGTTAGTAGGCACCCTTCCAAAACATCATAAAATCACACGACTGGACCAAATTTGGATACACATCAAGCGCTCTTCTCAAAATCACGCCTAAATGAACCCACATGACTCTATGATTTTGAGGGCTGTGCGGTCGTGATGAGAGCCATCATCACACAAAGCCAAGAAAATAGGAATATCCTGTTGGAGAAGAAAGTTGGTCTTGATGCTTGTCCACAAGGCACATCTGACCATGCACTGTGCCACTTTTAACCTTTTCCGAAAATTCAAAATAACAGGGCAGAACTTCAATTTCTTTGGGTCAAAAACTTAAAATCAGTCAATTCAGTCGACAAAAGTAACTCCTTTCATGAGATCATAGTTTTCCAGATACTCACACAAGATGGCTGAAAATTTGCAAGAATGTTGCGAAAGAATGCATTTCTTGATTTGTGGAAGAACACTCGTTGCAAATCGTTCCTTTACAATTTTTGGGGCCAACTTGCAAAACTTATTTACCGACCTTCATAAAACATTGGTTTATGGACCAGCAGAATTGCAAAACCGAGTGAATCAGAGCAGAAGGAAGCTATTTTTATTAAAAATCTCCAAGCTAAAGAAACGGGCAAAAAACACAGAGAATGATCACAAAAAATTGCTTGATTTCGAACAGCATCAGCAGATTGAATCCAGTGGCAGATTGACAGGTGAGGCAGGACCTCACTGTATCTTTTGGGACCAACTGTGAATTCAAAAAGTTCATCACGGTATTTTTGAGCTGTCAAGATATTTTCTGTCACAGTAGGTAATGCAGACAAACTCAGCTATTCAACACATCTTCTAGTGTGATGAGCTGTTTTGGAAACCCGAGGAAGTTCACATTCTGGAAGAAAATCAGAATTTGTAGTTGACTTTTGCACATGACCTGCATCAAAGCCCATTGAGAATGTTATTTGTTGGACTTTTACTTCAGAACGAAAAATCTCCAACAAATTTCTCAGCTAGTGTTGTTCGTACAATACATTTGCGCTTTAGGGAAAGAATTTCAAAAAACTGATTAAAAATGTACTGCGACAATGTATAGTATCAAATGAACAGAATTTGAAGACATGGTACTGCTCTTGACCTAAAAAATTATTGTGATAGCTAACCTGATATCTGTGCTGAAAATGGACCCTCACTTCTTTTCATTGCAAATGTTCTGAAAATTCGTTATCGAAATGTACAAACAATTCGAAAAATGCAAACGACCTGTTGCAATTCTAAATATCTGTGAGAAATGTTTGGAAAAAATGCAAACGACCTGTTGCAATTCTAAATATCTGTGAGAAAAGTTTGGAAATAATGCAAACGACCTGTTGCAATTCTAAATATCTGTGAGAAAAGTTTGGAAATAATGCAAACGACCTGTTGCAATTCTAAATATCTGTGAGAAAAGTTTGGAATACAAAAAAGCAAAAGAAATGGACAACGAGCAAGCTGATTGCCCATGCATCCAAAAGTGATCTATTTTTTACAACAAAAAAAAAATAGCTGATTGCCCATGCATCCAAAAGTGATCTATTTTTTACAACAAAAAAAAAAAAATATCAAAAGATGATATCACTGATATCAGACACAAAACTTGGTGAAATCTGCCAATGACAGGTGCCCTGTCATTGTACAGCGGAAAATGTACCCGCAGCGGAAAATGTACCCCAAATGTACCATGCAGATGTTCTTCCCAGTGCTGTTTTGGAGGTGGCTGGCTTTCCCATTGGGCATATGGATAGAGTTCGGTTTGGAGAGTCTTGCCATTATTGTACACCACTGCAGCATCATGCAGATGCAGTGACTGAATAAATAAATGAATTGAAACCACAAATGGAATAATCTTGGTAGGAAATGCAAAGCGACAAATTTTACACATTTTCTGCATGCATTTCTTTTTTAGAGTTTGCATTCCCTTGCCTCGGTAGGATTGCAGCAAACCAGAGATGAAATTCTGTGAAATGTTACAGGTGGTAGGCAACTTAATCCATCATTTAATCGGAAATATCTAGCCAATTTGAAGTTTTCCAGGGAATGGATGAATTTAGCATTGCAGTTGAGTGATTGATAATGCCAATTGTCTGTTAAGTTGCACCAGTATCTCAGTTCAGGGGGCAGAGCTCACGACTAAAATTTCTTGCACAGACGAAGGAAGGTCTCTGGTTTTAAGCTAGATTTCCAAAAACATTCGACAGTGGCTGGCTGCCACTTTCCGATTGAACTCAAAAATTTGAAAGCATACTCAAAGAAAAAAATCACAGAAAAATTTTCAGGTTCAGTTGTAAATGGGTGAAATATAACTACTGTTCCTGAAAGTCTTTGCAACTACTTTGTAATTTTTGAACTTTTCGGAATTTCTAATTGGACATCCTCTCCCTCAAGTTCCACACAAAGTTTTAACAATCGAATCAGCCACTTTTCAATATTTCTGAATTTGAGATGTTTCGGCGACATCACAGTTGAACATGCAAGCATTTCAATGTTATACATATAAACCCCTCATTCATTTCATTGGGGAGCTGGAATATCACCATTCCATTTTGTGTAAATGAGAATGGTTTGCATCAGGCTGACTGCGTGCAGTCTACAGTTGTGGATGTTCTGTCCAGCGTGCCTTTTCGCATTAGAATGTCGATTACATGAAAAAGCCCATAAACGGAGGCCAAAGGGCAGAAAATAAGGAATGGTGTACCATGACCTGTTTTCTGTAGTGTATTTATCTTTTGCCTGGCTTAATTAAGTGGCACTTTTACTTGTAAGTTATGCAATTTTGTTGCAGATCAATCTATTCTTAGGCCGGAGAGATCTCCGATGCTTTTTTAAAACCACCGGTGAAAGTTGCGGATATCCACGTTTTCGTGGGGAAGGGATCGATAATATCCTCAACTATCTCCGGTGGTTTTGAAACAAGCAACAGAGATCTCTCCGGCCTTACTGTCCCAAGTCTTTCTCTTGCACTTTGGATCCAAGCCATTTTTACCTTGGCTTTTCTGAGTTGTTCAACACAGTAGATATCTTGATGTAAATGCCACGATGAGCAGTTTTTGTCCACTGCATTTCAGTTTTTGCCCGCCGCAGTTTTCATCCACCAAATGAATCCTCTAATAGCAATTTTCAACTGAAACAGTCACCGGTTAAAAGTGCTATGTCACCTCATTTCATGGCTCAGAGCTCCTGGAAATTAACCCACGGAGAAACCCAAATCTCCATTGCCGCACAAATATAATGGCTGCATTCAAAAAAAAAAAAAAAAAACAAATGAAATGGCACGAGAAGCGTTTTTGTGACTCAACTCATTTTTCAATAATTTTTGACACACACTTTTTTTTTATTAAAAAGTTCCACAATGCATGTGGTGGCGACTTCCAACGTTTTTGAAATCGTAATAGCATGGATTGCTTTTTAGCCCCTAAAATTATGGTGGGCACATTAGAGCAGTCTGAGATGGTGTAAGGAATTGGCACTGCCAAAATGAAATCATGAATTTCAACCATCTTTTGAGATTTCATCATTCACATTTTAGTACATTGAGAGACAATTCTAGCAATTCTATCTGCACTATTTTCCAAGAAATGTGAAAATTTCCACGGAATACCTAGTGTTTTCCATGAAATACGTGGGTCACTCCAAAAGTAATGCAAGTTGCTCCTTAAATATCTTAGGGCACAACTTTGATCAAATACACTTGAAAAAATCACTAGAAGCACTCTTCCTTGACTTCGATGCAAATTTCCACCTTTCTTATGCAACTGCTAGAAGCCACACGTTGTTCTAAAGTGGGCTCTCTTTTGCCTCTGAATTGAGCGATTTTGACAAGGGTTGGATATCGTAAAATTGCAGTCATGCCATTGCCAGTTTGATATTTAGAAAAAGAAAAAACTGCACAAGGTGAACTCAGACGTGCCTGTGAATGTCTCACGAGAACCATCTTTCTCTTTTGCCGGGTGACCTAAATTTTCTGGGTTTTATGTGATGTCAAATTTTCAATCAGCGCACTTTTCATAGATTCTGAGAGCCGCATGAGCTATTCTGATGTGGATTTTTAGAAAATCGCTTTCATCCGAGAATGTTTAAAATTAAACGAGTAGATAGAAGGATGTTTTGGGCTAAATCAAGTGCAGTTGATACGTTGTCATCTGCAACTGCTTTTGTACACCATCAATATTTCGCTCGATCACAATCATGATATTTTTGCTTGAGAGCAAGGGTCATTTTTGAAACACCTGTACCACAGGAAAATTGTTTAATTTTTCAGGCAACACTGGGAAATGAGGGCGACTGGCCACCATGTGCTGCTTCCAAAGCGGCAGGAGTATGGTTTCACATTCAAGACAGGGATATGCCAGTGAATTGGTTTTGTTTCATAAAAATCAATGATTTTCCTTCAGAGCGCAGAAGACCTCAAATTCAAGTGCTTGTACAGTGAGTATCAGAAGACTGACACAGGTCTTCTTTTGCTCAAACATCTATCAAAGGTCAATTTACGAGTGAACAAAAAATGACTGAAATCGCACTTAGGCTTCCCACACAATGTGCCAACTTGCAATACTTTTGGAGTGACCTACGTACCTCCTTTTCTTGCGATAACATGCGATGCGAAAAAGATGCACTTTTCCTTTTTTTTAGATGCAACGATGAGCACACAAAAAAAGCCTAGCAGATTTTCCGTTTCACCTTCTGATTGCATTTCGAGTATACTTACATCACTTGTTTGTTGTCAATTCATGCAAAATTAAGGATTGCATTAATGATTTCTTGCAAAAAGCATTTTTTTTTGACAGTTTCAAGCCTTATATCCACCACCAAATAACAAAATGTTTTACTTTGGAGCGAAATTTTCTTAAAATTGTCACCATTTCCAGGTTGCTCTACTAAAATTATTTTCCACGACGTTTTTTCGCTGTCAACGAGACCAAATAACAGATACCTCACAGAAATTAATCGACTAACTTGACACCATTCAGATCTCCATAGTGTCTTAGCTACGAAGGGTGCAAGGGGCGCAGCGCCCTGCCTTGAGCATGCAATGCCCTGCTGCCTGGCGCCCAGCCCCTTTGCCCCGAAATGCTGCCCTTCTCCCCTGGGAGGATGCCAGAGCAGATCCTCACAGCCCCAAATCTTGGTAGAAACTGACATGATCAGCTCAGGCAGTTCTTTTATATAGGTAGGATGTGTGGACTATTGACCTTGGGCTTTGAATTGTAATTTTTAAGGGGTGGAGCTTGCACACAGAATCCAAACCCTGTTTGGAAGTCCCTCCCACAACCAAGGTCAGCACCATCTCCCAGGATATAAAAAGAGAAAAGCTGGAGCAGTTTTTGTCATTCAGCTCTAAAGCTCAGTTTTGGAATGGCTGTGATAAAAAAAGCCATGGACTGGGGACTGGACTGATGGAAAGTGAGGACCTAGTAGACCTTGGCGATGTGCTGTGAACAGAGCAGGTGCCCAGTTTTCTGATTGCTGTTTCCATGTTGTAAAGAGGATGCAAACTTTTGCAGCTCTATTTATGTTTACCAAGTTGGGCATAAAAACCAGATTCAGATGCATGTTAGTCATTGTGGATTGTCCAGAACTTTACCTGGGCCTACCTATGTCATTACTTGAAATGGAAAATTGCCAAATTTAATTGATCTGGTGATGATAGATAGTAAAGGAGGTACTTTCACTTTGTAGGAAACCAGCCCTGTTCATGTGGTTTGCATGCATGGCAATCTTTTTCATTTTTTTTTGTGCCAAAGTGCCATTTCTGAACTGCAAAAATTTTCAAAAATCCTCCACCCCGGGGGGACTCTGTCCCCCCCGACCCCCCTGCTAGGGGCTCCGCCCCTTGGAACCCCGGGGCTGCCTTTGGCAGCCTCACTTACTTGCCCTTTATACCTTTACCGCCCCACCTTGCTCAATTCCTGGCTAAGACACTGCGGGCATACAAAATAAAAGGCATGACGTTTTGGAGGTATCAAATCCTCATCGATGAACGACTGAACTCAAGAAGGCATTGCTGACTGTTGACAGATGCCACCGAAACGTCACGCCTCAAATTGATATGGATATCTGAATTGCGTCAAGTTCATCATTTTATTTCTGTGAACATGCAATCGCCAAGTTTCCACGCCTTGTCAGGAAGGTTGGCCCATAACAGGTTTCAATGATTTAGGTAGGACATAACAAAATACTGCAATCTAAAGCACAACTGAGTAGTCATTTAAAACTGAATTTTTCAGATAAAAAAAATCTATTGGCAATCTAGAAGACAGAAAATACACCAGGAAAAAACAAGCATTGGCTGGTTTAAAAGTGAAAATTCCCATGAGCAAACTTTTCGCGACGGAGTGGGGAAAAGAAAACACAAAAATGTAAAAAAATAACTAGTTTTAATTTTTCCTGCAACAATCAAAAACAAAATGCAAACAATCAATAACGAAATTCAATATTTTAAACACCACTTCATGGCAGAAATGGTAGGCATGTCTAAAACACAACCAGAAAACAATGAAAGTGGACAATCTGAAGCCATTCTGCAGTGGCAGACAACTCCACTTTTCTTGAGAGTACCTATATTCTTTGTGCGTGAGAAGTCACCACTTCCTCATAGCTTGAGCGTGACAAGGGCCTGATGCCTTCAACACAACTGAAAACAGATTGCAGAACCAACTATGCATAAGCATCTACACAAAGTGAGCGAGAAAGCTCTGGTTCAAGAGTTACCTCATTAGACCTCATCAGCTTGGAAAGAAGGCAAATAGGATGAACTGCAAAAGAAATTGTTACGTTACTGGCTGGTTTTCTATGTTACAAAACAGCCAGTAACAGAACAATGTCATTATGACCTCTGCTATATTTTCAACCAGAAACTGTGAAAGATGCAGACTTGCTCAAAGCAGAGGTTAGGATCTAAAGCAACCAACTGAAGAAATTTCCAATTCAAAACCTGGTTGAGAGAACATATAAAAATTTTAATCACAAGAAAAATCAGCTGTCAGCTCCGCAACATTTTGCCCAATTTCCTGCCACTGTAAACTATTGACTTGTAGATGCCAGCAGTCAGCAAACCCTTCAATGATTGAATGATACATGCCTTTGCTACTCTTTCTTTGATAGCTGAAAGAAGAAGAAATAAGATGACTGCATATTCGCAATAAATACACACATGCACTTTTTTTATATGAGCACAAATGGCACCAATGTAGACCAGAAATCTCTGTTCTTTCAACACACAGCATTTGCTTCGTGGAGGGGAGATATTGTGCGATGTAACTTGGTATAGAATGCTATCAAATACATTACAGCTGATAAGGGATCCTGAAAAGTGATCTGAGGGCCAAATGGCACCAGGTCTTGTGAATTTTGTTTCAGTGATGAGGTTAGCTCAATCCCAATTGCATGCATTTTTTTGCAAATATCGACTGGCGAATGAGTTAAAATGCCTGGGCACAGAACAAATGAAATTTATGATGCAAAAACTGAAAAAGTTATCTGCCATCACCTTACCTCTGTGCATCAAGTTTGGACAATCACTGTCAAATGAGATGGCTCTTAGAATGCCATCAATATCCCTGACACGACCATTTCTATTCCACTGACATGCGACACCTATCTGAAATTAACCAGAACATACATTCCGTCAACTTAACAGATTTCAATAAGAGATGCATGTACGCAAAATGGCATTTTGTCCCTCATCTTTTGTTCAATGTAAATGGCTTTTTGTCCCTCATCTTTTGATCTTCCCAATGTTTTTTGTCATTATAGGTAGGTATCTCATGACTTTTTGAATACCTCATGACCAGTGTGAGAATAAATAAATACATCATGGGTTGAAATGGGTCCAAATCTGCTGCAAAAAGCTGACTTCATTCATCCATTTCATTTGCATCTGGCACCTACACGTTCTGGCAATTTAATTCTTTTATTTTCAGAATTCTTTCTCATTCCAGTGGTCCTGAAAGAATTCTCAATACATGTATCTTGGCCGCCCTGCAATTGCAGCGACGAATAAAGTTGACCAAGCTGGAGAGAAATTGAGCAGTTATACGACAAGTCAGTGCCTGTAGTCACAAAGCCCAACAGTTAACAGTTCTAGCATCAGGAAGTGGAAAGGCCTGTCTCAATGTATGATTTTCATTTACAAAAATCCAAGTCAGACATTTTACAAAAATTCCATTGCATTCCTCACAACACATCAGAATGGTTTGGCCCCAGATGCTGATTCTAATGCAAATGGCAAAAAAGGTATACCACCAATAAGAATTTTTGGGAAACAACAAAAAAGCACAACCCATTTTGTGATCAAATAATTATTACTGAAGCAAAATCGAGATCAAGATCAAGATTAAGCTCTCAAAAAGCATGATAATATCTTTTTTATCAGGTACCTATTTTTTAATTAAGAGCCTGCTGACACTTTTAAGCACTTTACTTCCTTTCAGGTTTCATAAAGCAACAATTGGTATTCTAAATTAGATTTTTTTTCCTTTTTCCTTGTTTTTGTCACAGTAGGGAATAGCTCGATTTTTGTAGCAACTAGCCATAACGCCTGCTTTATGCAATGCTGCAATAAGCATTGATAAAAAAAAAACATTTTGGCAAAGACCCAAAAAATTTAAACTTCCAGCATCAGAATATTCCTGAAATGCGAGGGAACACTCCCAGAATCCGGAACCTGGCCAAAATTCCCAGATATGGCACCAAAAGTTCCCAGGAATGATCATAATTTGTTCCCAAAAATCTTGAAAAGGAACATTCAGGCAATTTGTTGAGAATTTAGGAACAGCATCCATATCACCGGTCTGATTTAAGAACTTGACAAGATGATCCAGATCTCACCTGCATGTATTTTGGCAGCATGCTCAAATGAAAGAGCTTTGCACTGGGGCTGCAATCCTGTTCAGCTTGTCCACTGATCTGATTGACAGAAAGGCACTCATTGAAGAGAGATATAGGCTTCTTGTACAGTTCACGAAACTTAGCCAGCTGTGCAGTGACAATATTTCTTGCTTTGTTCTTATTCTCGCCAATAATCATCCGAAAGTCACCTGTGAACAAAAAAAGGCAATGGCCGAGAATATCGGATGGAAGAATACCTAGTCAAATTATTGTAACTAAAAACAGTGAAGCCCATGATCACATGGATCACCAACATCATGGATTCCACAGTTTCAAATGGAATAATGTTCATTAGCCTCAATTCACTTCTCAATCATCATCTCATCACTTCTCAATCATCACTGCCATTATGACCTGACAGCCATACGGCCGGTGGCTTGGCTTGAACCTTGTTGCACAACTTGGGCTCGCAAGGAGAACAATGCCCCAGAATTGAAGCCCAACTCTGCTCTGCATTCAACTGAAAGGACTCGGATCAGTTTTACACTGTATTTACGCCAACCCGCAGGATTTCCCGAACCGAATATGCTCTGCAGAGCGTAGACGTGTGTCTTGTGATGTGTGGCTTCTGTGTATTGTTACCTGCCAGCCTCTCTTGGACTGGAACTGTGTGTTCTTTAGCGTGCGCAGTATGATGCTTGATTGAATGAATGAATGAGTTAATGATAAAAAAATGAAATGAAAAAAAAATGTAACTGAATGCAATTTGTGCTATTTTGCATTTTGCTAAATTGCAAATTGTGCTAAATTGCATTGTGCTAAATTTGTGCTAAATTGCATTGCAACAGAGGCAAAATTTGCAGAATAAAGTGGGCTCATCTATACCTAGTGTTTACTGTAAAATAGTCGGTACAAATACAAACAAGAACTACACCAAATGAAGCAAATCCCAAACAGGCCTAGTGTTGTTGAAATGTGCAGAAATCACAAAATGCCCATTGAAGAAATGGATAGCTACTGGGTGCACGAAAAGTCCTGCACCATAGGCTGCAGGTAAATGAATTGCTGTTGTTTTTCTTTCCTTTGGGCTAAAGATTCATCATTTGGTTGCCTGTCACATTGAAGACGCAGCTCTTACTCAGAAAGTGTGCGACTCTTACTCAGAAATACAGGGTAGCCCAAAAGTCTTTGGCCATAGGAAAAATGTAAATTTGTTATTTTTATCATGTTTTGTTATCTGAAACCTTTTCTAGCTCTAACTACGGATGTCAAGTGTTTTATCGGAAATTTTAGTCCCGAATAAAGTGGTGACATCTGTGGTGGGGGCTCGAAAAAGTCAAAAATCGCAAAATGTGATAAAAACGGCAATTTTATTTTTTTGCTGCTGCCAAAGACTTTGGGCATCCCAAAATGTGCACTGTTGTTCCGATTAAAGTGTTGAGAGACGTGGTTGGAGCTAGAAAAAGTTTCTGATCACAAAATATGATAAAACAGCAAATATTCATTTTTCCTATGGCCAAAGACTTTTGGGCTTCCCTGTATAGGTAGTGTGACTCTTACTCAGAAAGAGCACGTTTAAGTTATTTTGTTGTGCGACCACGGGAAGGTCTGGCCTGCTGGCACGTTGACGAGGTGCGCAACGAGCGGCATCACGATTAACCACGGCATCCTCTTCTGTTCACGATGCAATAGAGATAAGCGAGTAGCAACTAGAAGCAGTTCCTGACACTTGCAATCAGAGTCAACCACATACGCCCCGGAAACAGAATGGATTCTGATTTTAACATGTTTTATATCAATTTTCCATAAACATAAAACATCAAAGCGAGTTTGACGACATGGACTCCAAAAAGATCGACTGCAACAACGTACGTACATGGGTTCTAACCAATATATGAGAGGCTGGCAATGGTTGTGAATAGCTTTTCCTCAGAGAATGTTTCCGGCAACAGAAGCAATGCAGCGTGTAAAGCACATTCCGTATTTCTTTCTAATGCTGCTTCAATATCGGAATGCTTCTTGTCTCTTTCTAAGAAGTGGACAGGTTTGTGCAGTCTCCCACTGACGTAGAGGGTCTCCCAATCGAGCAAATCAATGAGAAGGGATTTTGAACTAATGACTCCATATTTGATAACCTGTAAAATAAAATGCAAGTGAAGTCAGTGGCATGCTTCAGTTTCTTGAATTTTGTGGCACTGGGTACGGTGGAATGGCTGAATACAAGTATGCATATCATGAAAAGCTTGCAAAATTATTATCGATGGAGCCAAGGGTTGGAATGTGGTAGGTAACATTCAGTTGCAGATCAACGTTTCAACTTCTTTTATCAAGGTCAACGAACTCTACCTTTTAACCCATTGAGCCCGAAGCACGTACCTCATCCGGGCGCAGAGATCGCGCAAAATGGCCGAAACACGCTTTTTCAATTTCATCACCAACGCCGAAGAACGGACCTGGTCCGTTTCCATTTCCACTTCATTTGCCGCAATTTTCAGACAAATTCCGGCCATGGGAGCGAATTCGATTTTATTCGTTCGGGCAGACGACACTTCAGCGATTATTTTGGTTTTTGTTTCATCGCGATCGGAGAATATTTGGCGACGCGGCGATTTTTCGAAAATTGGCTTCGCCCGACCGCGTGGCGGCGCTGATTCATTCCAATTCAAAATGGCTGCGTTCGTGGCGGTGATCATGCGATTTTGATGTTCTCTCATTTGGGCTTGCCGCGGGTGTTTTTTGGTTGTTTTGGTGCTATTTTTGACAGCAAATTTGAATTCTGCGGTTATTTTTCAAGTGGAATTGTTGATTTTTTCAATTTTGGCTGAAAGATTGGTAGTTATATCGGTAATGAAAGTGCAAAAAACATGCATGTTTTTTTTTCCGAAAATTAAATTCCGGCTTTGGTGAAAGAACGAAAATTGATCTATCCAGCTTTGTTTTTGCATTCACAAGTGAAATATTCCGGGCTCGATGGGTTAATCTGCAGATGGAGCAGGGCACTTTTTTGCCAACACTGTCGATAATTCATGGGAATTTAGGTACTTAGCGGGCAATAATCCTCTTTCAGGGATTTTGGTAGGTAACACAAGAAAATGCCTGGGAATTTTGGGAACATTCTTCCACGAGAACTTTGGGAATATTCCAGATTTTTTTTTGGAAATTTTGGTAACATTCCCAGGAATTTCAGGAATAACAATGGGAACTTGTTTGTCAAAAGCAGATCTGCAAACCAAAACAAGATGCGGCAGTGATTATTGAGTAGTCAAATATGAAAAAAAAAACAAGAAAAAACAAGAATTTGGTGGTCATCTTTCCAGGGATATTTTTTGATCTTCAACAAAATTTTAAACAAAAATTCCTGGAATTTCAGACTTTTTGGGAATATTCCATTGTGTCAAAAACAGAAAGAAAAATCAAATCAAGACTGAAAATGATTTCTTATTATTTCAGAATTTGATGCTTCAAACAATCTCTCATACATAATTTGCTCAATCCAACTTTCATTCTCCTCCGCCCCTCGGTGGGTTGTCTTCAATCCTGGGAATTTTGAAAATAGTCTTTTTGAATCTTTTGACAGAAAAACGCATGGGAAAATCCAAATGAGTTTAGAATAGCTAATTACCAGGAATTTTGAATGCACTTCAAAATTTTCCTGCACTTCGAACACTACCTACCCAGTTGTATATAATGTAGGTAGTAGGTACATACCTACCTACTCGTAAACCAAGCAAACAAAGGAATTATCAGCATACAAATTATTTAGAATATTTTATGGAAATTGTTAAAAAATTTATTATTTAGAATATTTTATGGAAATTGTTAAAAAATTTCGGTTTTCAGTTAATTTGCATTAAAGCAATGGAAGCTCCTTATGATTCCAGATTCTTTCGACTGCTTGCTACTTAACTTTGCGGAATATCCAGTACCTAGGTATATGATACACAAGCCTTATCAAAGCATTAAAGTGCTAGATGCATCTCGTTTCTTAAGAAGAAAACCATTTGCATTTTACTGCAACATGGTGGTGCTCTTGAGCTGATATCATATTGATATAGCCCACTGTTTCAGCCAACAGTTAGCTGCTAGACATGAAAGCACTGATGGACACCTCACAAATGACACAATGAAACAAGTCTCATTCCAATATGAACCAGAACAATGATAATAAACATGAACCATAGGTGCCCAACTAACTTCATTTCCAAGGGGAATGGAGGTATTGTAATAAATTCGGCCTCCAAATCTCTCCTGAACTGTGGCAACACTTCGAGGTCCAAAGTACTTCAGAAACGAATAATGCTGGAAATTCCTGTCCAAATTTTCTTTGTGCCAATTCAATGGATCGTCTGTGGCAATGATGAAATCGAGCATAGAGCCCTGGAATATTGATGTTCATTATGATTAAAGTCAGGACTGTCTCAGACAGCAGGCAAAGGTACTGGAATACCAGCCCTGTAGACAGCAGATGGGTAGTTGTTACCCATCACTGCCAGGTTGTCTCACAATTTGGTAAAAATTATTTTCAGGTTTTCCAGCCTCATGGATAAAGGGGGCCAAAGTTGGAAACCAAGGACCAAGTACGTATTCTATTGCAGTTCCAATAATTTCTTCGCCTTGTTCAATAAAAAAACAAAGGTATCTACCGATGTTTGTTTTCAGCTCGAGTTGTTGAGTATTGTTAATTTAAATTTCCTTCGTTACATTTACCTATAACATGTGATGGTAAAAATAGGTGCCATTATCGAAAGATTTTCACTCATCAGTGGTTATCTTTTCATCCCCTGAAGAAAAACAAGGGGATTCACTTTTTTCATAACGGATAACCCAGCAAAACTCTTCTTTTTATTGGTCATTGTAGCAGTTGAAGTTGTTCAATCAAACGATATACCTAGACACATTGTTGCTTCTGTTTGTAGCAGATGTCAAATGGGATTGCCACAGAAAATGGACCGAGAAAGAAAAAAATTTTCGATGTCAGTCCCAATCCATGGCAGTTACACAGCCCAAGAAAGTGCGAAATTGTCAGCAGTTTCGTTTCGGTGGCTTTGACTTGGATAAGTTCAACAAATTGCCAATTTTAACTGTTATGGGAACCACCTGCCACCACCAAATTGCTCCACAGACCACAGTGAATGAAAGAGCAATACACAGAGATAAAATGGCATTTTTCTGTGTTATTTTGGCTGACTGTGACTTGCACTGTGACACGTTGGCAAAAATTTCACACTTAATTCCGGCTACATAATTGTGCAAACTTAGCAAAAAATCCATTCTGAATCATCCGCCTGTGAATAAAATAATAAACCATTTAGGTACCTGCATAGATTCATCCCCATCTCCAGGTCAGGCTGCAAACTCCCTAGGTACGCTACCTACCCCATGGCAGAAAGTTTTCTTGCAAGATCCCTTAAGGCTAAAAAAATTTTTGCATCATCTCGGTTCAAAAAATGTCGGAAAGCCCCAAGAACATGTAGGGAAGGCTAAATTGATTTTATTTTATGTGATGGGTAAGCAATCTGGTTATATAGGCACCTTAGGTAGTCGTGGATGGCACAGCAGGCTGGTTGCGTATTCAAAAATGTGGCAGGAAAATAACTGCAAGTGCCAGCCATTTTACCTGCATGTGCAATTTCTGCAGTTTAATACATGGCCTGGTTTATTTTCTAGAGTTAAAAAATAGATGACCGTACGATACAGCAGGTAGGTATGTAAAGTGCCATGTGTCAACATCTTACCTGTCCATTTGCTTGCGGAAAAATCCCTGATCCATATGCAAAACAGAGTTTTATGTCCTTTGGAAATATCACTTTCAGTTCACTAAACGTTTTTAGCAAATTTGCATTGTTTACCATTCTCTACTGGTAACACATAAAGGAACCATTATGCAAACCTCATTTCGAAATTTGACAAAACCTGGGCATTTACAGAACAAAAAACATTTCTGAAATCACAGTCATCATCTTGGTAGATGCTCATCACTGCTCGATTATGGGCTAACTTTGCAGAAAAAAACACAATAATAAAATTGCCACTGCGAAACTGTGCCTGGATTTCGGACCAGATTACGGTCGGAGTTACGGTAGGACCAGGTTATGGACCAGGCTAGTTACGGTAGGACCAGGTTATGGTAGGTCCAGGTTACGGTAGGTCCAGGTTACAGTAGGTCCAGGTTACGGTAGGACCAGATTATGGGAGGACCAGATTACGGTAGGACCAGATTATAGAGGACCAAATTACGGTAGGACCTGCGGTTACAGCAGGTCCAGGTTACGGTAGAACCAGGTGAGGCTACGGTTGGGCCAGATCATGGTTGGTCCAAATTAGGGTAGGACTTGGTTACGGTAGAACCAGATTTTGGTAGGACCAGATCACAGTAGGACTTGGTTACGGTCAGGGTTCGCCCCGGTTTAAACCCCCCCCCCCCGGTTTTAACCGGGGGTTTAAACCAGTTTTAACCGGGCTGGGCAAAACTGAAAAACCCGTGTTTTTGGTTTTTTCCCAAAGTTTTTTTTCATTTGAATTTGGAAAAGTCATTGTGGTGAATTAATGATGGTCAAATTTATTATGTTTTGTTGGCATTTAGTCTTTTTCTTTTCACCGGAAAACCAGGAGGCAGAGGGCGAGGATGCATTCTCTTGTTCCTAATGTGTGGCTTTTTAGTTTTTCACAATACGAAAACGAACATTTACACAAAAGAAAGAAAACCAAAAAGGTAAAAACTGAAGCAAACCACAAGTTCTTGTCTAGACAAGAGGAGACAGAG
Source organism: Sinentomon sp. SZTP_YWyxl (assembly GCA_030068105.1). Classification (NCBI taxonomy): domain Eukaryota; kingdom Metazoa; phylum Arthropoda; class Protura; order Sinentomata; family Sinentomidae; genus Sinentomon; species Sinentomon sp. SZTP_YWyxl. Next base: position 36,895 of record JASGXE010009949.1, read on the forward strand.
GCCACATCTCATTGCAACTCAACCTCAATCAAATCAATAGCCAATTTATCATATATTATATCTGTGCTTGCAAATTTTGATTTCTATGCGCAAGCGCAATGAATCCGTCTTCTGTCGACTGCCATTTGTTTGTGCCATTGTTGTGAAATGTACATCTACCTGCTGAATTAGCTTTTGAGCTGATCTGAGTTGACTGATGAGGGCTGAGTTGCTGTGAATGAGGAAAAACGGCCAATCCTGAGAGACTACCAGTCCAATTACAACCCACCAGACCAGGCAGCTGGCAGAGGCGATCACTCACTCTCAGACTGATGTGAGTGATGTCTAATCTGGTTCATCTGATTGGGGACAACTTTTTGTTTTAATAATCGGAGAACAGAGAGAGAAAAGAAGTCAGTCACAAAGTGAATTGCAATGACAAACCAACCGAACTCTGAAATTTTATTTTTGCAAAATTATTTTAACACAATTACCTGCCTATTACAGCGACGGTAAAAAATCAAACCAATTCTGGATTGTTCATTACTTCGTTCACACTGTTCATGTGTTCATTCAATCTCAATTCTCGATTGTCAATGATTTTTTGTAATTCATAGTTCATCCTCGAACCGAATCAAGATTTGCGCAGCTCAGGAAAAAATGAAAAATCCAAAAAACCCAGAAAAACTCCAAAAACCCGGTATAAACCAGAAAAACCCATTGGGCTGGGCAAAATTAAAAAACCCTGGGTTTTTGCGAACCCTGGTTACGGTAGGATCAGATTACGGTAGGACCAGATTACGGTTGGACCAGATTACGGTTGGACCTGGTTACGGTTGGACCTGGTTACGGAAGGACCTGGTTACGGTAGGACCAGGTTATACTACTAAAAATGAGTAGGACCAGACGGTAGGACCAGGTAGCAGTAGGACCACTTCCTACAACCCTAAATTTGGGGCCGATTACTCTGTTCCGGGGGGAGCTCAATCGAAAATTCTTGCAAGCAAATTCAGCTCATTCGAAAGTCTATCCAGCACAATAGGCGTCTGACCTGGCACATTCAGTCGGTCAGCTAAATTCACGTTGTGTACGATCAGCTTAACTTTGGGGCCCGATTACTCGGCTCGGGGGGGAACTCAATCGAAAATTCTTGCTAGCACATTCAGCTCATTCGAAGGTCTATCCAGCACAACAGGCGTCTGACCCACACATTCAGTCAGTCTGCTAGTGTGAAGTTAGCAGCCTGACCTTTAGAGGTCAATAACTCGGCTCCGGGAGGAGCTCAATCGAAAATTCTTGCTAGCACATTCAGCTCATTGTGTGAAGTTAGCAGCCTGACCTTTAGAGGTCAATAACTCGGTTCCGGGGGGAGCTCAATCGAAAATTCTTGCCAGCACATTCAGCTCATTCGAAGGTCTATCATCCAGCACATTCGGACTCTGACCTAGCACATTTAGCCGGCACCTGCTAACTTCACACACGCATCATTTTGATTTGATGCTTTACCTTCATGTCTCACCCAGTGGTTTTTTCCATTTCTATGACCCTGCAATTTTTCTGCTATGGTTTGCTTCCTAAACCATATTTGATAATTTTGTCATGTGGACAGCAGGGTTGCAAAAAGTCGGGAGCACGGGAGCATTGCTCCCGGGACGGTTGTGGGCCGACCGTGATCGAAATTGGGCTGAAGAGCAAAAAAAAAAGCTCTCCAACTTTTTTCGCCCGGGACCGAAACGGGCCGATGATCAAAAAAAAAAAAAGCTCATCGCCCAAAAATTTGACCAGGCTCCAAAATCCGTGCTCCCTGGTGGACAGCAATGTCTCCATGCTGCTCTGGTAGAACTATATGTAAAAAATGACAGCCCAGGGAGGGAAACATGAGCACCGAGAACAGGTGGAATTCAGGGGGTTTCATTTGGGCTGTATGCTGCAAAATTTACCACTCCCGCTTTGACAGAAGACCAATTACAGCGGCTAACTTGCGATGACATGCATTTTCATGGAGAATGATGGGCTTGGCAAACAGAAACTCGGGTGACTCTGGACAGCTCTCACGGATTGCAGGGATCAGCACACCCCTGCAGAATGGTTGCTTGAAGTCCTGCGTTATTGTCTGGCTTCAGGAACAGCATATGTTGTTAAATGATCTATAAAAAGCTGTGCACAGGTCATCGTTTGATTCACTTCGTTCGTTTGTGCCCGTATTTCTCGCAGCCTTCGCAGGGATCATTCTCGATGCTCCACCTTAATTCTCCCATGCGTTTCATCCATTCTGCCACACACGATAAGAGAGGGCACCCCAGAGACTTTTAACACTAAAGAGACAAACAGTTTCCCATTTTCCCCGACCACATCGATTCCAGTCTCATTCGAACCACTAAGGAACTCCGAGAGATGGCAGGACAGCCAGGTCGAAGCACTCGCTCACCAAAAGGAAGAATGAGACGGCGATTTTCGACCACAATTTTCAAGTTGCCACGATGCTCAGTTGGGAGAGCGTGAGACTCATGATCCGAAGGATGAAAGTGGTCGTGGGTTCGAATCTATTTTTCAGTTTTCACTCTAGAGTTTGTCCAATGCTGCCTTCCGGGGTTTACCACGTCCAATGGCTTTTACTGCCTGTGGCCCCCAACATACCTGGTAGTTTTTTAATCCCACCGGCCATCGGGGGCATGAATTTTTCAGTTTCAATTAATTAATTGACGAGCGAAGCGAGTCTACAATGGACAGCAAACCATAATTTGTGTGCAACGATAACTCAAAAAATTGTTAACCGATCATGCCCAATTTTCGTGGAGGCAAAGATGTCAATGTGGTGCGTTGCTGTATAGTTTTTGGTCAAAATCGGTGAAAAAATGCCAAAATGGCACAGCAAAAACAAAATTGCTCTTTACCCTGCCCCACCTCAACAAAACCTGCAAGCGCAACAACGATTACGAACAGACACTTCAGGCCGCGAAAACTCCGAACCTCACTCGCCACGCCCCCATGCCAGCACCATCCACTTACGCAGACAATGAAGGAGACAAGGCCAAGAGGCGAGCACAGGCGTGGCCTCCGGCACAGGACGGCAACAGAGCAGAAAAGCCAAGCTGAGAAGAAACAAACAGGACAACAGGTTGCGTTTTGTTTCAGTCAATGAATGCAGGAATCACTGATTCATCAGTCAACAACACCACACAAAAAAGAAAGAAGCCAGCACATTTGTGCACCGCGCTCCTTTCCGTTGCTGCTTGTGTTTTCGCGTGGTCTGTTGTTCATCCAGGAGGAGCAGATTCAGGACGTCAATTTACACCAGCAATGTGTGCATGTATTTTGGTACCTGCTGTCGCGAGTGGATGCTGTGCAGTGTGGCTGGATGGGGAAATTTTTTTCATTTTGGGGAAATTTTGCACCCTTTGGGGAATGTCTGGGGAAATCGATAGTTTGGGGAAATTTCGAGTTTTGTCCACCAACAACTGCGCAAATGGATTTTGAGAAATGCGAAACATGGGGATTTTTGTTTCGGCGGTTTTATTCTTGTGTTGTGTCGCATTTTGACACGACTTTTATGCAGCCGTTGCTCGAATATTGAATTGGCACGTGATTGGTTGGAATGGATTAAGTTCGGTTGGGAAAGGACAGGATGGTACGAAAACGCGGCCCGCTTCTCGCGAAGACACCGAACTCCCCTTCCCTCACCCTATGCACAATTTTCGCCACAAAGCTCACAATAAAATGCCAAGAGTAGAAGCTCAGACAACAGGTTGCATTATTTTTTAGCCAAACAAAACAACCAGCGAAACATCAGCCATTAACGCATCAGCACTCACATCAGCACATAACATCAGCACTCCGGGATTTCAGTGAGTCCAAAATATGTGCTGCTGGATTGCGGCATTTAAAGGGGGTGTGTGCCACGAAAGACATGCGAGTGAATGGCGGACCGCGGTGCGATGCCCACAGGAAGTTAAATTTCTCCGGAACCAAGCGACGGTTTTTGATGCAGTTTCGCATGGCGCAAAGCTGAAAAATGAGCGCTTCCACACATGTACCTATTCGTATAATGATTCCAAACTTTTGTTGGTAAAAACTCTGAAACCATTTCAGGAACAAAAGTGATCAAGTTTCGGATGAAGTTCGGATATGAAATTCCGGGTCCCTGCCAAGAATCCAAAATCATTGAATTTGAACACCACTCAGCAATAATTTTATGACCAGAGACAACATTAGGTACATGGCAGCATTGTTTTTTTTTTGAGCGGGGAAAAGGCAGCGCCTCCCTCGGATTTTTTAGGATGCGCTGACTCTTGCACTCTCAGACACCAAATTGTCAGCACAACTTGCACAATTGCCGCCCACAGACCGCTTGTGCAGCAGTCGATTGTGCAGGAGCAAAAGCGACTGGGACACGTAAGAAAAAGCTGATCGCTCGTCTACAACAGGATGCCTTTCTCCTGTTTCCTAGTTTTAATTAAAAATGTGGACAGAGTCCCCCTGCCGATGAGTTCGAAGGACAAGGAGTCCGGAGTCAGAAGGTAAAATCCAACGCCAATGGACCGACGCAAATGAGCAACAGATTAGTGAACCAGGCACCACGTCAAGACGTTATAAAATGGACATTGCTCAAAAGGGGACAGCGCATCGGTTTCCAAATAAGGTGGAGGAATAAAGTCTGGCGATGCAGACAAATTGCCAATGGGCAATTATTTGTTAGTGGCAATGTTCATTTTTCATACAATGTAAAAAAGAAAATAAAAGTCAAAAAGCACAGGTCATACCTTGCATAAATGGTCAGATGCAGATGTCATCAAGAGTCCAGAGTGGAAGAGGTGAGCAGTTCAAATACCTAGGTGCAGGCTCCAATATGAATTGTCGCCAGTTTAGTTTTATTTCAGTCGAGAAGTGATATGGCCACATGGTTCAGTTGGTGGACCCTATGCAGAAATTTGCATGCCAAAAAAAGGAGAGAAAGAAATGGGGGGTAGAAATTACCTACTACCCAGCAAACAGCGAGTGTAAAAAAAGTGTAAAAAATGTGAAAAATAAGTGTAAAAGTGAAAAGTGAACACTTTATTACACATTTTGTACGTAATTTTTATATCCATTTTTGTTCACTTTTTTACATATCAGAAAAGTGAAAATTTTGTGACACTTTTCTTTCACTTTTCTCGATGCGACGCTTCCGTGCCATCATCCTAAGCCGAAAGTCAACTGCGCATACCCGTGTCATCAACCAGGGACAACGCTTCATTTTCCAGATGCGTCTGTCTCAGTCTTATGGGTGGAAAACACAAAGGCAATGCGAAAACATTTGAGTGTAAAAAAAGTGTAAAAAAAGTGTAATTTATTTTCAGTATCAGATTACTTTTATTGCGCAAGATGGCAGCACATGTGAGAAAAATAATAATTTCACAATGCCAAGCCAAATTGATTGCAAGTTGTCGAATTCAATTGAAATTCTAATTGCTGACAGTTATACCAATGTTTGGGTGTGCATTTTTGTAATTGCTGTGTTGCCAGCACGAAATAATTGTGAATCAACTCCGGGCAAATTCGTTAAAAAGAAGATGCATGCCGCGTCGGATTACATTGACATGCGATTTGACGAACAGCGATAATTTCAGACACGCCATGCGACTTACAAAATTTTTTGCATTTGGAGGCATTGGTGCCCGACTTTAAGTTGGACTATCAGAGACTGTTCTGACGGACAAGGCCTCTGAGTGTTCAAACTTTGCTCTGGGCCAATGCATCCATTCTTGAAGTGATATCCTGAAATTCCTATAAAGTGAAAACTAAATATGAATGGACAGCTGTGATGAAGTGAAGGGAAGATGATAATGTGAATAAAATGCATTTCTGGTGTTCGAAAATTGAAAACTCTTTTTATTTCAGCGCGACAAAAGTGTCCAAAAAGTGTAAAAAAAGTGTCCAGACAGTGCAAAAAAGTGTCCAAAAATGTGAAAAAAAGTGTCAAAAATGTGTAAAAAATATGT